>WNWK01000259.1:40000-117500 GCA_009830355.1 Cherax destructor | reverse complement strand
CTATCCCTTTCTCTCTACAGCTCTCTCATTGTCGCCTCTCTACTCTTTGCATCCCTCCCTTCCTCTTTTCTCCCCTATCTTTATTTCCCATCCTCTCCCCTTTCCCCCCTCATCTCCCCTTTCCCCCTCTCCTCGGCCCTCTTTTCTTTTCCATCTCTTCTTCTCCTCTTTCCTTCTTCCTACCTTTTTATCTTCTTTTCCTCATACCTCCCCTCTTACTCTGATTCTGTCTTCCTCTTCCTTCCCCACCTCTTCCCTCTGTTCCCTACCTCTTTCCTCTCCTCCCCTCTCCCCTTAGTTTCTCATGGAAGACTGGAGGGAAGGTGGGGGAGGGAAGGTAGGGAGGAAGGTGGGAAGGAAGGTGGGAAGGAAGGTAGGGGAGGGAAGGTGGGAGGGAAGGTGGGGAGGGAAGGTGGGGAGGGGAAAGGGGAGGAAGGAAGGTGGGGGAGGGAAGGTGGGGGAGGGAAGGTGGGGGAGGGAAGGTGGGGGGAGGGAAGGTGGTTCGAGAGAAGGTGGGTGGAGGGAAAATGGGTGGAGGGAAGGTGGATGGAGGGAAAGTGGGTAGAGTGAAGGTGGGTGGAGAAAGTGGGTGGAGGGAAAGTGGGTAGAGTGAAGGTGGGTGGAGGGAAAGTAGGTGGAGTGAAGGTGGGTGGAGAGAAAGTGGGTGGAGTGAAGGTGGGTGGTTGAAAGGTGGGTGGGTGGAAAGGTGGGTGGGTGGAGGAAAGGTGGGTAAGTGGATGGAAGGTGGGTAAGTGGAGGGAAGGTGGATGGGTTAGGAAGAGAATGGGTGGGTTTGGATGAGAGTGGGTGGGTTGGGTGAGAGTGGGTGGGTAGCGCGGAGAGTAGGTGGGTAAAATATTTTGGAGGTGGTAGGGGGAAGGTCAGTGTTTAAAGTACAAACAAGCATAAATGACCATCAGCTGAGAGAGAAGGGGAAATACACACACACACACACACACACACACACACAAACACACACACACACACACACACACACACACACACACACACACACTAAATCCTAGCATTTTAATATTTTTTTTTTTACAGTAAGTAATCGTTTAAGTCGTCCAGCTTATCCAGGTCGTTCAGCTTGCCAGCTCGTCCAGCTTATCTAGTTCATTCAGCTTATCTAGGTCGTTCAGCTTGTCCAGGTCGTCCAGCTTATCCAAGTCGTCCAACTCGTTGAGGTCGTCCAGCTTATTCAGGTCGTTCCCTTTGTGTGTCTTCGGCCTCTCTCATTATCTGTTTATACTTCACCTTCCCCCTTTTGTCTGTATGTGTGAGTGTTTGTATGTGTTTTTTTGCTTTTTCGAGTGAGTGAGTGAGTGAGTGTGTGTGTGTGTGTGTGTGTGTGTGTGTGTGTGTGTGTGTGTGTGTGTGTGTTGCGCTCTCGCGTATGTGTTCGTATATGCTTCAGCGTGAGCGGACAGCGTATGTTATTTTTGTCTGTGTGCTTGTTCAATCACTTGCATGGTGTTTTTGGTGTTACTGTCTGGCTATACGTGATTCTCCCTGTATCTCGTTACCATAAGATCATATAATATTTGTACTTCGTTATATACATTTTCATATATTCATTGCAATTCTACACTCCACGAAATTAACGAAAAATAGGCAGAATTCACGTTTGTTTAATCTTCGTTAAACTAGTCATACACTGTGGTTGTTCCCATTAACTGTCATATAAAGTATTGTAGCAACACAGCTGTAGGTGTAGCAACACGCTGCATACCGTATTTTCCGTCATATAAGTCGCGCTTTTTTCCCCCCATAAAAAGTCTTGGAAAATCAGCCTGCGTCTTATATGCTCAAAGGAAGGTCAGGGTCAAGGGTAGGCTTTGGGTTATGCTTTAGCAGCTGCTTAAAAACATCGTCTTATGTCTTAAATTCTCGTGCGCCTTATATGCCGGAAAATACGGTATGTTTGTACTATGGTGATTTAGTTATATACTTCGTTACATAGTGGTTGTCTTTGAGTTGCTATTAAATCGTTACGCTTTTGTCTACTCCTCTTGCATTCAAAAATCCTTTATAAGATGAGTGAGTATTCAGCTTTTGTGTTTGAGTCCTCGTCAGAAGACATGTTTGGCGCAATGTCAACCTCATGATCCTTTGTCAGAGTCCATGAGATATTCCCTATACCATGTGGTGTGCTGTCCTGGGTTTTTCGTCACCTACCAGGTGGTATGCTGTTTTGGGTCTCCTGTCACCCGACAGGTGGCATGCTGTCTCCTGTCACTGGCATCTTGTTTCTATGCATTGCACTAGCTTGGATTCAGGACTAGTAGCCACTTGTAGACCTATTTCCCTACTCAATCCTCCCTGCCACCCCTCCATAAGTTCTATCCCACCACCACTCCTGCAGTCCCTCCTTCCACCCCACTTCACAGAACCAACACCCATTCTGATCATTGGCTATAAACCATAACATACGCTGTCCGCTCACTCTGAAGCAGCCAAGCCAGTCCTCGGGCATTCCCTTGTGATCAGCGGGGAGGTGTGACCTGCATCTTGCTGGCGGCGTCTTAATTAGTAGATACATACCTGAGTGTCTGGCCTCCGGGCGCCAGAAGGTTACCTATCAATCACCACCCTCGGTTCAGGGAGACACAAATACACACAGTAACTGACGACTGTGTGGGAGAGGGGAAAGGAGAAGGGTAGGAAGAGAGAGAGGGAGAACAACAAAAGAGAGAAATACAGATGGAAGAGAAAGAGGGAAGGAGTGTGTTAAAGAGAAAGGAGGGAGGTGAAGGCAGACGAAGAACGAGGCTATCACGAAGAAAATTAATACGCTAAATGTTAATGGACGAGTTGTTCGCTGTCTTGATTTGATATTTAGAGGCTGAGCAAATAATATTGAAATATAAACTAAAAAAAATATATAATAAAGATCGGTGGTTACAGTACATACGTCGTGCGTTAATTGCAGTGAATTCGTGAGCTCGTTGTGACAGGAATCGTTCGTGAAGGTCCCTAAACCTTACTCGGGGGTCACTGGTCAAGCGGTTTCGCTGACTAAAGTAATCCGTAAAAGTTCCGAAATTTTCCTCCGGACCAATGATAAGAGTGGGTTGTCATGACACACGAAATCATAATGACACTATTGCAAACAAACCATACCAAGGGTAGGGATAGAACCCACGGTCAGTGGTGCCTATGCTAACCTTCCTATGGTCTATAAATATACCGAGCTGGATGAATCTTATTGTAGCCAGCTGGTCCAGTGGCTAATGCGTCAGTCTGGAGTTTTATGACTATCTGACCGAGGGTTCTATCCCCGCCCGTGGTATGGTTTGTTTGATAGAGTGGGTTCACTGTCGGAGAGTCGTCCACTGAGGTTCGGGAACTTCGGTGCTGCAATTCGCACGGCCTATGAGCTGTCACAGCCTTTCAACCCAACAATAACAACAAACCACAAAATTAGATACAAATTAACTCCAATCGAGAAAAAAATTATGCTAATAAAAAAATTACAAAGGTAATTAACAAAAGTCTCGTAACTAAAAGAGCCAAAATACTGAAATAAAATCCTCGCGAATAATAAAATACGATGTGGATAACGAATAAATCTTACGAATTACATCTTTGATCAAAATCTTACAATGCTCACTGAGTAGAGGGAAGACAAAAGGTAGAATAAAATTAATTAACGTATTTTCCGCCATATAAGGCGGTCAGCATCAAGGGAAGGCTTTGCGTTACGCTTTAGCGTAAAGTAAGAGGGTAATTAACCCTTGAATATGATGATTGATTTACCGTTATGATACTTATGCCCTGCGCCTTATATGCCGGAAAATACGGGACCTCGGTTGAAGCAACTAAAAATAGGGATCCTAGTCAGCCAACACTTCTAGCACAAGAGAAAGCAAAATAAGATAACGGAGAAAGCACAATAAGATTACAGAGAGCAGAACAAAATAACAAGATGACAATAAAACAACAGAGCACAATAAGGTAAGAGAAAGAGAGAGAGAAAGATAGCAATAAGATTACAGATAACTACTCAAGTAAGCAACAAAGCAAGATAAAAACACACAGTAAAGTAAGAGAGCACTGAAACGTAACAGAGCAAGATAACATGGTAAGATAAAATGAGCAGCTGTCATCTTAGGTCGACACTCGCTTAAGCTCCAGGGCCAATCATAAGACAGGCATCGAAGACACATTAATTAAGCCAGAGGAAAAGATGGCTTTCTTCAGAGGGAAGACGTATTCCTAGACATCTCGAGTGATTTGGCTTGTGTGTATTGCTCTTCGGGAGAGGAAGAGGATGACAGGAGGAAGATGAGCGAGAATAGGAGAAAAAGGAGGAAGGAAGGAAGAAGGAGATGTTATGGGGAAAGACAAAGGGGAAGATTAGAAGGAAAAGGAGAAATAATGATTAGAAATTAAAGAGGATAAGGTTATGAAGAAGACAAAGATGAGGAAGAGGATGGAAGGAAGAATAGGAGCAGAAGAAGGAAAGAGAGGGAAAAATGAAAGTTTAGGGAAAAATATAAAGAGGAAGATAAAAGGAAAATGGAGTAAAAAAAAAAGATAAGGAAGAGGGAGAAATAAAATGAAGGGTTTAAAACTAGACAGTGTGCGAAGACAAGGAGGAGGAGGAGGAGAAAAGCCTTGAAATAACAAAAAAATACAAGCCACACAGATACATACAAACACACACATCTCAGGTGGAAGTTGCAATATACTAACAATTCATCATTTGCATATATATATATATATATATATATATATATATATATATATATATATATATATATATATTTATATATATATATATAAACATTCATAGACATATTAGAGAAGGGATGCCTTCCCTCTCTCTACTCTCACGATGTCAACAAAGGGGCTAAACGCGGCGGTGATCGATCCATCTGTGCTGGCTGGCCAGGTGTTGCTGATCGTGCCGTGAGAACGATCGATAATGGCCAGGTAAGTGATCATGTGAGGAGGGGAGGAAGGGAAGGGGGAGGGTGAAAGAGGAGGTGGAGGCAGAGGAAGGAAGTAAGGAGGGCGAGAAGCAAGCAGGAAGATGGAGGTGGATAATAATGGAAAGGGGAAAGGAGGTAAAGGAAAGTTATGAGAAGGGAGAGAGAGAGAGAGAGAGAGAGAGAGAGAGAGAGAGAGAGAGAGAGAGAGAGAGAGAGAGAGAGAGAGAGAAAATGGGAATAGAAGATGCTAAACGAAGAAAATAAATCAGGCCGATGAAGAAAGGGCGAGCATAACAAGACAAGATAACCACAAAGAAGTACAACTGCACGCACGCACGCACACACACACACACGCACACACACACACACACACACACACACACACACACAAACAGACGTGGATGAGAAATTAACAACAACAGAAAAGCTAAGAGAAGCAGAAGGGGGCGACAAAGATTTCCTTACATGCTGTACATAACTGCGTCAATAAATCACTTCCGGGAGGAAGACTGACACTGCCTCATTTTGAATTATTTCTTAACAACGATAGAGTTATACTTCAGTCGCTTTCTTAGTATTGTGGAGTATATTTTTTTTGCTGACCATATTATTTACCGAAAGAAATATTAATTTTCCATGCAATACGAAAACTGGTTCAAGGATATAAATATATATATATATATATATATATATATATATATATATATATATATATATATATATATATATATACACACACTTATAGCCAATAGGGAAAGGCTTTTAAATGAGCTGAATTAGGCAACAGATCTTAGGTAATTTCTTAGCCTTCCGTTGTGGCAATACAGTCTAAGAAAAACAGAATTACTTGAAGAATGAGAAAGAGGGAGTCGGGCTAAGGAGAAGATCAACGTTAAAGGAGTGAAGGAAGAAGGGAGGAAGAATGGAGATTAAGCAGGTGTGATGGAGGATATGGCCCACAGGGGGATGGAGATTGCTGAGAAAATGGGTCGACAATAATGTGATAAAGGGGAAAAGCAAGGGGAGAAGAGAGAAAAATATTAATACAAGGGGAACGAGTTGTGAGGGGCCAGCAACAGGTTATGTTGTGGGCAAGAGGGCGAGGGGAGGTGAGAGATTAGGGGAGGGGGAAGAGGTGAGGGGTGAGGGAGGAGAGGTGAGGGTGTAGGGAGAAAGAAGAGGGATGAGGAGAAAGAAAAGAAGTGAAGGGAGGGTAAGAAAGGTGTGGAGGAGCGTTGAGGGGAGAACGAAGTGGAAAAAAGGGTATGAAAAGAGAGGAGAGGGGAGGAAATGTGAAGGGTGAGAGGAGGAGGAAGACGTGAAATTAGGGGGATGGGGGGATGAAGAGGGAGGAAGGGAGGTTAAGGAAAGGGTGGGTGGGAGATGTGAGGTAGTGAGAAGCGAGGTAAGTGAACATGGGGAGATATAGAGGGAAAGAGGACAAAAAAAAAGGAGGGAAGGCGGGTGAGGGGAGGGAGTAATGTAAAGAAGGTGAGAGACCAGAGGGAGAAGATAAGCGAGAAGAAAAGAAGGGAAACAATGGGAATGTAAGGCATAAATGGAAAGGGTAAGAGAGAGAGAGAGAATGAGAGAGACATCAAGCCCTACAGTGAAAGCGCCCCTCTAAAAAAGAAAAAAAAGAAAATAAGCAGTGAAAGGAAGACGAAAATCACCCCTGCGAACACAAAAGAGATTTACCAGCATCAGCAGAGATAACAAAACAAAAAAAATAATAGCCGGCCCACGAGGTATAAAAAAAGGACCCCAAGTATTGCTAAAAAAAGCAAATCAAGAGTAATAATATAATAGGAGAAGGGGAAGCTCTAATCTGATGAAGGCAGAGAAGAGGGGAAAAATTAGGATTACAGCGAGGGAGAAACGGACAGAGGGGATAAGAGGGCAACCTACAACTGTTTTCACACCTTCAAGGGGAAAACTCTCAAATATTTTTATTTTCAACGACTGGCAGCCTGAAATTTTTATTCTTTTATTTTGCCAATAGTATAAACATTTAAATATATATATATATATATATATATATATATATATATATATATATATATATATATATATATATATATATATATATATATATATTAATGGCTATAAGATTTATATGTTTTCTATATAAAAGAAAAAAAAAATATTAGCAAAGGGACGTAAGATTTGCATCTTGTTGCTTCACCATCATCAATGAAACTAAAATTATTTATTTATAATAAATAGATGACAAGTATTGTGATGAACAGAGCATTAGTCTCCCATCTGTGTAACTTATATGCATAATAGCAGCGTGAAGCCTATAGAATTAATAGGCCTGGGTAGTAAGGTGGGGCAATGAGAGTGGTGAGTTGATATCATGAAGTCTACCGCCCCCCCCCACCTCCTTAGTGTCACCCCTCTCTAGTACCTCCACCTCCCCAGTGTCACCCTCTCTACCACCCCCACCACCTCAGTGTCACCCCTCTCTACCACCCCCACCACATCAGTGCCACATCCCCCTCTACCACCCCCACCACCTCACTCTCCTCACCTCCTCCTAAGCTCATATCTCCTACCATTACTTTAGCTCCTCATCCTTCTACTCCTCATCTTCATCCCTATTTTCTTCTTTTCTTCATCTTTTCCTATTTCTCCTCTGTCATCTTGCTTCTGCTTACATCAATCGTCCCTCCCTATTTCACCTTATTAATATTTCCTCTCTTCTTTCTGTTCTACCTCCCGTTAAGAGTCACTATACGACTCATAACAATGTCCTCCGTACCCAGAGTGTATTTCTATGAAGGCTGCGCATAACACAGCAGCCACCTGTTACCCACGCTAACTGGGTGCAGTGTGGAGGGTGAGATATAGGCAGGGAGTGTGGAGGGTGAGATAGAGGCAGGGAGTGTGGAGGGTGAGATAGAGGCAGGGAGTGTGGAGGGTGAGATAGAGGCAGGGAGTGTGGAGGGTGAGATAGAGGCAGGGAGTGTGGAGGGTGAGATAGAGGCAGTGAGTGTGGAGGGTGATATAGAGGCAGGGAGTGTGGAGGGTGATATAGAGGCAGGGAGTGTGGAGGGTGAGATAGAGGCAGGGAGTGTGGAGGGTGAGAGGAGTGTGGAGGGTGAGAGGAGTGTGGAGGGTGAGATAGAGGCAGGGAGGTGGAGGGTGAGATAGAGGCAGGGAGTGTGGAGGTGAGATAGAGGCAGTGAGTGTGGAGGTGAATAGAGGCAGGGAGTGTGGAGGGTGAATAGAGGCAGGAGGTGGAGGGTGAGATAGAGGCAGGGAGTGTGGTGGGTGAGATAGAGGCAGGGAGTGTGGAGGGTGAGATAGAGGCAGGGAGAGTGGTGGGTGAGATAGAGACAGGGAGTGTGGAGGGTGAGATAGAGGCAGGGAGTGTGGAGGGTGAGATAGAGGCAGGGAGAGTGGTGGGTGAGATAGAGGCAGGGAGTGTGGAGGGTGAGATAGAGGCAGGGAGTGTGGTGGGTGAGATAGAGGCAGGGAGTGTGGTGGGTGAGATAGAGGCAGGGAGTGTGGAGGGTGAGATAGAGGCAGGGAGGTGGTGGGTGAGATAGAGGCAGGGAGGTGGAGGGTGAGATAGAGGCAGGGAGTGTGGTGGGTGAGATAGAGGCAGGGAGTGTGGTGGGTGAGATAGAGGCAGGGAGTGTGGAGGGTGAGATAGAGGCAGTGAGTGTGGTGGGTGAGATAGAGGCAGGGAGTGTGGAGGGTGAGATAGAGGCAGGGAGTGTGGTGGGTGAGATAGAGGCAGTGAGTGTGGTGGGTGAGATAGAGGCAGGGAGTGTGGAGGGTGAGATAGAGGCAGGGAGTGTGGAGGGTGAGATAGAGGCAGGGAGTGTGGAGGGTGAGATAGAGGCAGGGAGTGTGGTGGGTGAGATAGAGGCAGGGAGTGTTGAGGGTGAGATAGAGGCAGGGAGTGTGGAGGGTGAGATAGAGGCAGGGAGTGTGGTGGGTGAGATAGAGGCAGGAGTGTGGTGGGTGAGATAGAGGCAGGAGTGTGGTGGGTGAGATAGAGGCAGGGAGTGTGGAGGGTGAGATAGAGGCAGGGAGTGTGGTGGGTGAGATAGAGGCAGGGAGTGTGGTGGGTGAGATAGAGGCAGGGAGTGTGGAGGGTGAGATAGAGGCAGGGAGTGTGGTGGGTGAGATAGAGGCAGGGAGTGTGGTGGGTGAGATAGAGGCAGGGAGTGTGGTGGGTGAGATAGAGGCAGGGAGTGTGGACATGAAGTAGAGAGAGAGACGGAAACACAAGCTTTACTAGCCAGATGTATCAACAGACGAAGGAACAAGTTTCACCACTATCCAATAAAACCTTAAACTTGCAACTTTATTACTTAGGACAAAAATAATTACGATATGCCCAGGTGAAGCAGTAAACCCGCAGACTATACAACACCTTAGAGAAAGGGAAGTAATAAAGTCTGACGCAAGGAAGGGGGAGTGTGACCCTAATTACCTGGATCAAGAACCCTTCACTAGCACCAAGGCACCCCGCGGAGCACGGCATTATGAGAAAATAAATTAAGAGCAATATGAACAAATCCCGGGGTAACAGAGAGCTCTCAGAATGCTGTAACCGGAGCAGCCGTCCGTCAGGGAGCTAATACGGCATATGGGATTAAGCGGATCAGGCGCACACTCCAGTGAGACGGGATCCTCCTTGGGTCCTCCTCGATACAAGATTTAAGACGATATAATCTCCATTTTTTCGCAACTGTTCATAAAAGCTCTTTGGGTAATTTTTTTTTAACTGTAGGGAGAGGGTCTCTTACACCTTCCTCGACCTGATTACATACACATAAAGGGTTTCTATTGATGAGTTTTTAATGCAGGTGGTTACCGAGCTATGAAATAAGTGGGATCTAATCCTCTTAGGAAACTTGAGTAGAAATGCTTCTCTTTCTCTATATATATATATTCTTAATGTTATTAAATCTCGGTGAATGCCACTGGAGAGCTTCAAGTAGCACTTGCCGTGAAAAATCTGGTATGATGCGGGCGGTCAGGAAGTTGTGAATAGAGGAGGCTGCAGGAGACATCCTTGCGGGATCACTCATCTCCCGCTGCAGGGGTTGCTTAGTGCCTCCCTGGAAGTCGTATTCAAAGTATGGTTCTCATCCCTTGCCCACGCTGCAGTTCACTTGAAAAAACAGTCATCACCAGCTATCAACTTTCATTTAACGTTCTTCGTAGTGCGCCGCAGAGGTCATTGACGGCTTTAATTTAAGGTGATGACACGTTCGCTTTTACTAAGGTCATATTTTTTTCGAGTGATATTTAGCTGAAAGGGACTTAACTTGAGAGTGTCTGCAAATAGTTATAAAAAGGTCCCCTTCAAAAATTATAGTAAATGAAATCTCTGTGAAGAGGACCCAACTTTAAAAAAAAAAAAATATCTGCAGAGTACCCGTGAGGAAGGTTCACCTTGGAAAGTGTATCTGCAGAGTACCTGTGAGGAAGGTTCACCTTGGAAAGTGTATCTGCAGAGTACCTGTGAGGAAGGTTCACCTTGGAAAGTGTATCTGCAGAGTACCTGTGAGGAAGGTTCACTTGAAAGTGTATCTGCAGAGTACCTGTGAGGAAGGTTCACCTTGGAAAGTGTATCTGCAGAGTACCTGTGAGGAAGGTTCACCTTGGAAAGTGTATCTGCAGAGTACCTGTGAGGAAGGTTCACCTTGGAAAGTGTATCTGCAGAGTACCTGTGAGGAAGGTTCACCTTGGAAAGTGTATCTGCAGAGTACCTGTGAGGAAGGTTCACCTTGGAAAGTGTATCTGCAGAGTACCTGTGAGGAAGGTTCACCTTGGAAAGTGTATCTGCAGAGTAGCCTGTGAGGAAGGTTCACCTTGGAAAGTGTATCTGCAGAGTACCTGTGAGGAAGGTTCACCTTGAAAGTGTATCTGCAGAGAGCTGTGGGAGGGTTCAATTTGACAGCTGGTGAGGCATCAGGTAGCAGGTAATCCAGCTAGTTCCTAGTGAGGCTACTCCATGACTCACCAATGTTGTCACCTCCGGTCATTTCTCAGTAATAATCGCCTCATCCCCATCCTCTCTCCCCTCACCCCTTCTCCATACCCTTACCTCTCCCCACCCCTCACCCTGTTCCATCTTCTTGCTCTCTCAATCTCCCCTCCTCCTTATCCATCCTTAATATCCCGTCCCATTCGCCTGCATTCCTTCCCTCCTATATTTCTCGTCTTATCTCTTTTCTTCCTTCCACCTCTTTCCCTGTCAGTGTTCGTAATCTTGCCTGGTTATTCCATACTTCGACCAACAGGACCGCAGACAACGTGCACACGCTCTTATAAGTAAAGCAAGAGATGCATTCTCAGTGCTGCTTAATAAAGCAGAGGAGTATGGAGGAGAGGAGTAAGCAGAGATTACTAACTCCTTAATGAGACAGACACACTCTCTCTCTCTCTCTCTCTCTCTCTCTCTCTCTCTCTCTCTCTCTCTCTCTCTCTCTCTCAGCGTCTTTATCTCTGCTCCCTATGTTGATCCAGTGAGGATGAATAAGAGGGTAGTAACACAATCCTCTCACTCTCTTTTCCCCCCCTACTGCCCACCTCACGCACACTCACTCGTCCACACTTCATCCACACGCACACCAACACCCTCATCCACACCCCACCCTCTCAGGCCCACACACCAGTACCCAAACACATTACCCACACCCACTCTCACCTCACCCACAGGAAAAACAAAAACAAATCGGGGACCAAAAGTCAGAGACACTTTCCAGATCATGTTCAATACTGAGAAAATCTCTACGGGATTCACCCATCCTTGTTCTTGATAGTGTGACCTTCGTCAGAGTTAAGCTAATGTTGGGTCACAAGATAATGAGTCTGCGATTATGGGATTTAATTTATACAGTGTTAATACACAGATGCTCTAAAGAGAAAATAATACTATGTGTATGCTATAGTGTATGGCGATTTTGGCTTAAATAGCAACGCTCACCTTGCCATATAAGACAAGTGAAAATTTGTGTATGCAATAATTTCGCCAAAATCATTCTGAACATAACGAAAAAAAATATATTTCATTGTGTTTGTTTATTATTAAATTAATGTTAACGTATCTAAAATATATTTAGTTGGGTTAGGCTAAATTAAATTGCGCTTGTTGTAATAAGGTTAGGTAGGTTTTCAAAGTTTCTCTTGGTACAAAATTATAAATTCTTACATTAACATAAATGAAAAAAATATATCTTTAAACGTATAAGATAAAATTTTAGAAAGGACTTAATTTTAGATGAGTTCTTGCTAATTGACCAGTTTTACCTAATCGGCACGACATATATATATATATATATATATATATATATATATATATATATATATATATATATATATAATTTTTTATTAACACATCGGCCGTTTCCCACCAAGGCAGGGTGGCCCGAAAAAGAAAAACTTTCATCACCATTCACTTTATCACTGTCTTGCCAGAGGCGTGCTTACACTACAGTTATACAGCTACAACATTAACACCCCTCCTTCAGAGTGCAGACACTGTACTTCCCATCTCCAGGACTCAAGTCCGGCCTGCCAGTTTCCCTGAATCCCTTCATGTTACCTTGCTTACACTCCAACAGCACGTCAAAACCTAAAAAATCATTTGTCTCCATTCGCTCCTATCTAACACGCTCACGCATGCTTGCTAGAAGTCCAAGCCCCTCACACACAAAACCTCCTTTACTTCCTCCCTCCAATTTTTCCTAGGCCGACCCCTACCCCGCCTTCCCTCCACTACAGATTTATACACTCTCGAAATCATTCTATTTCGTTCCATCCTCTCTACATGTCCAAACCATCTCAATAACCCCTCTTCAGCTCTCTGGATAATAGTTTTAGTAATCCCACACGTCCTCCTAATCTCCAAACTACGGATTCTCTGCATTATATTCACACCACACATTGCCTTCAGACACGACATCTCCACTGCCTCCAGCCTTCTCCTTGTTGCAACATTCGCAACCCATGTATCACACCCATAAAAGAGCGTTGGTATAACTATACTCTTTGCTTTCATGGATAAAGTTCTTTGTCTGCACAAACTCCTCAGTGCACCACTCACCTTTTTCCCCTTGTACCCACGAACGAGTGGTATTGATCAATAACAACACTGCGACTAGCCAAGGATTCGAACCCATGTTGTTTTAGCCCGCCTCATGGTGAGCGAAAACTATATGACGCAAAAACCCACAGGACAAGCTAAAATTTGTGTATTCAATAATTTTTGCAAAAGTCATTCTGAACCTAAAGAAACAAAATATATTTCATTGTTTTTATTAAATTATTGTAAACTTACATGAAATATATTTAGTTGGATTAGGCTAAATTAAATTGCGCTTGTTATAATAAGGTTAGGTAAGTTTTCTAAGGTTCTTTTGGGACAAAATTATTAATTTTATATTAACATAAATGGAAAAAATATATCTTTAAATGTATAAGAGAAAATTTTAGAAATGACTTAATTTTAAATGAGTTCTTGTTAACTGACCAGTTTTAATTATTCGGCACGACATTATATATATAATATATATATAAAATATTCTACACTCCTCCTACCAGCTATTTTCATTTTTTCTTTGGTCCATCTGTCCTTTAGGCCTTTATCCAAACACAACATTTCTCTCTCCAGCGAACCAACTGCAGCGTCAGTAAAATTTCTCAGAGGCACGCACACGCCCACGCACACGAGGACAAAAAAACTGAAACACAGACACGGACAGATCGACGGACGGACGAACGAACGAACGGACGGACGCGAACGATTGCATTATTTCCGACGTTGAAAGCGAGAAGATACGTACAAAAATATTTCTCGTCCAGAAGGAGATAAATGCAATTTGCTTTTTCCTTTAACCCGGCGGTCTCTTGATAAAAAACAAAATGATTTTTTTTCAGCACTAACATTGCTGCACATTGTTTCAGCGGCTCCTTGTTGCAGTGGGTGCTTGCTGTACTTGGCGCTTGTTGCAGTGGGTGCTTGTTGCAAATGAACTGTATACTAACATCAGGAATGCAGTAATCCGTATAATAAAGACGAAATTATATATATACAGTGGACCCCCGGATTACGTCATTATTTCGTTCCAGAATGCTGTTCAAGTGCCGTTACCGAACGAATTTGTTCCCATAAGGAATAATGTAAATTAGATTAGTCGTTTTAGACCCCCAAAAATACACTTACAAAAGCACTTACAAAAATACACTTACATAATTGTTCGAGTTGGGAGCAGTACGTAATCCGGGGTCCACTGTATATATATATATATATATATATATATATATATATATATATATATATATATATATATAGATAGATAGATAGATAGATAGATAGTCTCTGGAATGTGTACAAGGGCACTTTGAAAGCAATGTCAATAAGGGTCAGGTGGGCACCAGAAAGAGAACTGAAGTCTGACAATGGGTTTACAACCTCAAGTAACTCGCAGCTTCTCTTCAAATCTGTCAATGTGACATTTAAATGGCCTCTTGTCCTCGTTATTATCGACGTTCTTGCTTCCTCCTTCCCCTTTCTTCCCCATCTTCTTTACTACCATTCCTTAATATTGATCTTCTCTCTTGCTCTTACCCTCTCTCTCTCTCTCTGTGTTTCTGTCTTTATTCTCACTCCAACTCCTTTTACTCTTAAACACCCCTCTACTTCTCTTTCCGCCTCTTTTCCTCCTTCCCCTAGCCCCTTTTTCCCTCCCACACCCTTTTCCCTTCCTTCTCCCTTACATTCTCTTCAACCTTCGTAACAGGTCAGCCAGATGACTTATGCGGTAAACTCTGGTTATTGAAAAAGGTGAACCACCAGGTGGTAATGGTGGCCTCGAATTGGCTGTTTGCTCGTTAGCGTGTGGCTGACCCCTTATTAGAGGGCACCAACAGCCGGGACGATCACGTCACGGTTTAACCCGCTAATATTAGTCTCAATATTGAGACTAATTAACATAATTAAAATACCGTGGCAGCCACAATTCACTTTTCGCCCACAACTGGGTGAGGAAACTGGAGAAGTTTCGGTCTGGCTCATCAGCAAATCCCCTATTATTAAATCATCAAACAATGATCCAGGAACGAGCGAAACGTTCTCTAGAGTTTTCCAATCAAATTGCGAGTTAACGGCGACTTTTGTCTGAGACGTTAACATCAGGATCATAAGTTATGTATACAAGTGTTTGTGTATGTATGTATTGGCTGATTACATGCATACCAAGATGTAGGTATAATTCCTTGTACACAATGTATACAAATATGAGTATACACTGGTGGAATATACAATACAAATGCAAGTTTTTGAACATACAAATGAAGATTTAAACAGTATATACAAGTATGTACATTAAAAGGCGGATTTAGAAATAAATATTTGCAGATTATACACTATGTATACAGGAATGTTTAATTTTCAAAGATTATATAGCATATATAAGATAAAATCCGGATTGTTAGAGGGAATACACAGTAAGTATAACAAGTAGTATGTGTTTGTTTACATAGGTTGAATTATATCACTGAGGCTCTGTCAAGTCCTATAATTGACGAGGTATCAAACTGCCAAGAAAATACATGGACTAGTTGCCATTACTAACGTAGAAATATAATTATTTACTCCTCTTCTGTGCCTCTTAATGTTAGAGTACCTTTTTTTTTTAAACTACGTGTGACACGCAAATCCCGTGAGGGTCATTCCTAGCAAGTCGTTGCGATGGATTCTGTGCTCACCTACTGTCTCAAACTGCCGGTGAACGTAACTTTACACAGCTGAAACTGGTGTAGGATAAAGATCTAGGGGTGAGAAATATGTAGCCAGAGTTGCTATAAATGCTTTCGTTTATTTTCATTCTTTATTTTTTTTATCTTCCTCTCTCGGTCTCCCCCTCCTCAATAGTTGGTAAACACGTTTTCACTTATTCGTGTACTCGTTCTCTCTCTCTTTCCCTCTCCTCCAGCCTCGCCAGTTTCCAGGCAGGACGACAGCGCCAGTGGGTGGGTAGTGGTGTAACACAACAGGGAATATACTGCTGTTTGAGAGACCTCAGTGTAGGGTCGCTTCAGGAATGGGTGTCTGGGGGAAAAAAAGAGACCCACCTTCACCGACAGTGTGCAGTGAACCACTGCCGATCCCTGCAGTGTGTGGCCTATTATGTACCAATTCTCAGTGCCAGGCTGTGCACGAGAACTGTAAGTGCCAAAGAGAAAAAGAATTATTCTCTGTGCCATTTCCCAAAAAAAATAAGAAACCTATTTCTGAATGTCTCGTTTGGGAAAGCGAACTTATATACCGAATGTGCTCACAGGAAATCCCATAATGATAGCTACACAGAAGCAAGAAAAGCCAGGTATGTTTCCATGTCATATTCCCTCACAGGATTCCTTCAGAGGATTTCTTCTCAAGTAATGAAATCTCACAACCTGAGCTGGGGCACTGCATCAGAGGTCTGAGGATATCATCTATAGATTTAGCAATTCCAAACGCTTCGTTCCAGCAGGGCTGGAAGCCGGAAGAAAAACACACACATCACACCCATATCGGGAGGCAAAAAAAAAATAGCGTAAGTCCTGAATGAACATAATGGGAAAAAAGGTGTTTTGGTGCCATGGATGTAAAAGAGAGCCTCTCTTAAGATCGTCAGTGGGTAGGGGAGCTTACCTTGAGTGCCAAGATGGCAGTGGAGTGCACCCAGGGTGCCACGGTGGGTAGGAGAGTCTATTCTCCGTGCCACGCTGGAAGGGAGAGCTTATCCCCAGGGCCATGGGATGGGGGAAGAGCCTATCCTGAGTGCCAAGGAGGAAAGATCATACATTTTTATACATTCTTCAAAATTCTCAAAAAAATATTAGCATGCCAACGACATCAATGGTGGTCAACGTCAGTACTCAGCGGAGGGCGACAATACTGATGAAAATACATAGTAGGGAGAGAAAGCGAGAGAGAGAGAGAGAGAGAGAGAGAGAGAGAGAGAGAGAGAGAGAGAGAGAGAGAGCAGTTTGTAGATCAAAGCTTCATCCAGACGACATTTCGCTCAGGGTCAAACCTTATCATAGCTCGATAAAACTCAACACTGGGCGAAACGTCGTCGGCATAACTTGCTCTACAAACTGTGACTCTACCGTCCTTGTCGGCACCACCTGCCAGTGCAACAGATGGCAATACACGTTCACTGCACAGAAGCATACATGATACCAGGTATATCTACTCTTTTTTATATATATTGGATACACAATACCAGGGATACCGTCCGCACTTTCAGAAATGGGACACTACCGCTTATATTTCTCACTTTCAGACACGAGAGAGAATTTACCAGGGACGTTTACGAAACGAACATCAATTAACGAAACTAAGATGACAAATAACTCTCACCTTGGAGGGAAGAAAATTATACGACGTTTCGGCCCTTCCTGAACCCTTATTAAGTGACAACTTAGCAAGGGGAGCATTTTAAAGGATGATTTGGGTCACATTATTATATTAATAGGGAACAGACATACTGGTAATATTTACAGTGACTGGAGAAGGATCGAAGCTTCCAGTGGGAAAACACTTCTCTCCGTGTGGAGACCTATAGTCATGATTTGACAGAGCTTTACGTTGAGCGAAACGTTGTCCTACCGTGTTGGGAGATGTGGCGACAGTTGGCAGCCCATCCTTTAATAACAGGGTATTTCACTTTTGCTAAGACAGTCAAATGGGTGACTGTTTAACGAGTGTTGAACAGTGATTATCTGGGGGAAGGGAAGGGGAGAAATCTGACGTCTCTGGGCAACCCGTTCTGTTGTTAGAACGACCATTACTTAACGAATTATCCTTCGTGCATTTCCGCACGGTCGAAATGTTTCGAGAAGTTTAATAGTTGGGATCTAAAAAAAAAAAAAATCAAGGAAAAAAAAAGCCAATTTTTTTATATATTTTTTAAACTTCTTAAAATAGGTAAAAATAAATTAACATATTTACGTAAAATTTAAGGAAGATTAAGTTCGGCTGCTCAAAGTTGATGAAAAGAGAACTTTACTTAAGAAAACTGTAAAAAAAAAAAAAAGTTGATTAATTTTTGGGTACGAGTCGCGCAGGTGAACCAAATATTTTTACTCTAATTTACTTCTGGTTTGGTTAACATCTGTTAACCTATATTTGCGGCTAAGGTTCCGTAGCGCTGGGCGCATCGCATACCTTCTCCAGCGTGGGTTTTCACACGGGGTGTCCTGGATTTGGGGGGTTCTTTTAGACAGGTGTCTGTCCAGATTGAGGAAATGCGAGATGCATCAGAGAGGTGTTGTGAAGGTGTAAACACTCCCTCGAATGATGATAGTCACAATAGAATAGCTGGAACAACTGTTAACTAACCCATAAATGGTGAATGAGGAGTCAGTTGGAACAACTGCTAACCCACAAAATGGTGAGTGATACTTCGTCCTCGTAAATCTCAGCCCAGACTAGTGCCTTCAGCTGCTTGCCTCTCCTTGTACGTCATCCTGTGACGAGATCTTCAACTCTCGTGACGTGACCTGACGTGGCTTGACCTCGGCTGTCTCTTCTTCTTTCGTGGCTTGATCTTGGCCGTTTCCTCACCTTTCGTGGCTTCACCTTGGCCGTCTCCTCACCTTTCGTGACTTGACCTCGGCTGTCTCCTCACATTTCGTGACTTGACCTCGGCCGTCTCCTCACCTTTCGTGACTTGACCTCGGCCGTCTCCTCACATTTCGTGACTTGATCTCGGCCGTCTCCTCACATTTCGTGACTTGACCTCGGCTGTCTCCTCACCTTTCGTGACTTGACCTCGGCTGTCTCCTCACCTTTCGTGACTTGACCTCGGCTCTCTCCTCACCTTTCGTGACTTGACCTCGGCCGTCTCCTCACATTTCGTGACTTGACCTTGGCCGTCTCCTCACATTTCGTGACTTGACCTTGGCCGTCTCCTCACCTTTCGTGACTTGACCTTGGCCGTCTCCTCACCTTTCGTGACTTGACCTTGGCCGTCTCCTCACCTTTCGTGACTTGACCTTGGCCGTCTCCTCACCTTTCGTGACTCGCCTTGCCTTTCACTTCCCTTTGACTCTCGACTATTTTTTTCACCCAGGAGATGATAATGGTCAAAAAGAATCTTAATGTCCAAATTTTGTTTCCGACATACGAGTAAGTCTTGCTTTGCTCACTTCCTGTGTCATACATGTCTTTACAACTATGATTTTTCTTTAATTCCATTTCACCTTTTGTTAATAAAAACAGAGACAGAGACAGACACACACACACACGCACACACACACAAACACACACACACACACACACACACACGACAGAGGGTGGTGATAGGGTGGTCAGACAGCCTCCGAGCAAGAGAGAAATATTGAAAGCCAATATATATATTTTTTTCTTTTATAAATATCATTTAGAATACCCATAATATTTACATCCAATACACACAAAAACACTCGTGTTTCTTCTGATTGTTTTCCGTCTCGCTTCTCTGTTTTGATACTGAAAACAATTTATAAAAAAAAGGTTCGAGGTTTGTAAGATGTGACAAACACGAATAAAAACGTGAATAGGGGCTGAAGAGGGGAGATGTAGGGGAGGAGAGAGGTAGGGAAGGGGGAAGGGGAGAGAGGTAGGGGATGGTGAAGGGGTGTAACAGGAAGGGGAGATGATGATCACTGAAAATGGGAACCGTCATGAATGGTATAAAAGAGTGGGTCGTGTGTCATGTGTGTGGTTTGATGCCCTGGAGCTGGTCACGTCAGGAACTCTCCTGCCTGGCTGTGGTATGGCTGTGGTGTGGCTGTGGTGTGGCTGTGGTGGTACTGTGGCAGTGAATGTGCTAGCCTGTCTGTGGTGGTTAGTGGTGGGGCTGTGGTGGTACTGGTGGCAGCGGTAGTAGTGGTGGTGGTGGTGGTGGTGGTAATGACACAATGTATGGTAGGAGTGTGACTGTCGCTGTTATGGTGTGACTCTGGTGAAAGTGTTGTTATGGTGTGACTCTGGTGAAAGTGTTGTTATGGTGTGACTGTGGTGGTAGTGTAGTTATGGTGTGACTCTGGTGGTAGTGTAGTTATGGTGTGACTCTGGTGGTAGTGTAGTTATGGTGTGACTCTGGTGGTAGTGTAGTTATGGTGTGACTCTGGTGGTAGTGTAGTTATGGTGTGACTCTGGTGGTAGTGTAGTTATGGTGTGACTCTGGTGGTAGTGTAGTTATGGTGTGACTCTGGTGGTAGTGTAGTTATGGTGTGACTGTGGTGATAGTGTAGTTATGGTGTGACTCTGGTGGTAGTGTAGTTATGGTGTGACTCTGGTGGTAGTGTAGTTATGGTGTGACTCTGGTGGTAGTGTAGTTATGGTGTGACTCTGGTGGTAGTGTAGTTATGGTGTGACTCTGGTGGTAGTGTAGTTATGGTGTGACTCTGGTGGTAGTGTAGTTATGGTGTGACTCTGGTGGTAGTGTAGTTATGGTGTGACTCTGGTGGTAGTGTAGTTATGGTGTGACTCTGGTGAAAGTGTTGTTATGGTGTGACTGTGGTGGTAGTGTTATGGTGTGACAGGTAGTAGTGTTATGGTGTGACAGGTGGTAGTGTTATGGTGTGACAGGTGGTAGTGCTATGGTGTGACAGGTGGTAATGTTATGGTGTGACAAGTGGTAGTGTTATGGTGTGACAGGTGGTAGTGCTATGGTGTGACAGGTGGTAGTGTTATGGTGTGACAGGTGGTAGTGTTATGGTGTGACAGGTAGTAGTGTTATGGTGTGACAGGTGGTAGTGTTATGGTGTGACAGGTGGTAGTGCTATGGTGTGACAGGTGGTAGTGTTATGGTGTGACAGGTGGTAGTGTTATGGTGTGACAGGTGGTAATGTTATGGTGTGACAAGTGGTAGTGTTATGGTGTGACTGTGGTGGTAGTGTTATGGTGTGACTGTGGTGGTAGTGTTATGGTGTGACAGGTGGTAGTGTTATGGTGTGACTGTGGTGGTAGTGTTATGGTGTGACTGTGGTGGTAGTGTTATGGTGTGACAGGTGGTAGTGTTATGGTGTGACAGGTGGTAGTGTTATGGTGTGACAGGTAGTAGTGTTATGGTGTGACAGGTGGTAGTGTTATGGTGTGACAGGTGGTAGTGCTATGGTGTGACAGGTGGTAGTGTTATGGTGTGACAGGTGGTAGTGTTATGGTGTGACAGGTGGTAATGTTATGGTGTGACAAGTGGTAGTGTTATGGTGTGACTGTGGTGGTAGTGTTATGGTGTGACTGTGGTGGTAGTGTTATGGTGTGACTGTGGTGGTAGTGTTATGGTGTGACAGGTGGTAGTGTTATGGTGTGACTGTGGTGGTAGTGTTATGGTGTGACTGTGGTGGTAGTGTTATGGTGTGACAGGTGGTAGTGTTATGGTGTGACAGGTGGTAGTGTTATGGTGTGACAGGTAGTAGTGTTATGGTGTGACAGGTGGTAGTGTTATGGTGTGACAGGTGGTAGTGCTATGGTGTGACAGGTGGTAGTGTTATGGTGTGACAGGTGGTAGTGTTATGGTGTGACAGGTGGTAATGTTATGGTGTGACAAGTGGTAGTGTTATGGTGTGACAGGTGGTAGTGTTATGGTGTGACAGGTGGTAGTGTTATGGTGTGACAGGTGGTAGTGTTATGGTGTGACAGGTGGTAGTGTTATGGTGTGACAGGTGGTAGTGTTATGGTGTGACAGGTGGTAGTGTTATGGTGTGACAGGTAGTAGTGTTATGGTGTGACAGGTGGTAGTGTTATGGTGTGACAGGTGGTAGTATTATGGTGTGACAGGTGGTAATGTTATGGTGTGACAGGTGGTAGTCGTAGCTTCTATAGTCTTAAACTTATTTTATTTCACCTATTTCTCGTCTGTCTCACTCTTGATGAAGAAATACAATGTCTTATATAGTCATAAAAACAAACACAGCACTCCGTGACACAGCACTCTGTGACACAGCACTCCGTGACACATCACTCCCTGACACAGCACTCCCTGACACAGCACTCCCTGACACAGCACTCCCTGACACAGCACTCCCTGACACAGCACTCCCTGACACACCACTCCCTGACACACCACTCCCTGACACACCACTCCCTGACACACCACTCCCTGACACACCACTCCCTGACACACCACTCCCTGACACACCACTCCCTGACACACCACTCCCTGACACACCACTCCCTGACACACCACTCCCTGACACACCACTCCCTGACACAGCACTCCCTGACACACCACTCCCTGACACACTAGGGATAATTTTTACTTTGTTTATAAACTAGGGAACGTCATAGTAGACGCATACTTTAAAATATGACGGCATTAGATGACGCAGGCTACCAAAAACTGGAAGGTGGGCCTTGGAGTTGAAAGAGGGATTCCTGGAGTATATCTGGAGGGGTGTTCCGGAGGTCAACGCCCCCGCGGCCCGGGCCATGACCAGTCAGTACAGAATTATTTTTGTATTTACAAAAAGAGTGTTAAACCAGCGGAAGGAAGAAACCTTTGTAGGAAGCTTGCCAGCTACCCAAAGTCTTGGCCAGATTGATGCTAAGCACATAGCGAACGTCTTCGCTAAACATCCTTATTCAACGAAGACTTCAGAGCGGCCTTGGTTTGCCTTTCGTTGTCGAGGGGCCGTTACTACCAAGTCCAAGGCTTGGAGAAGGAACAAGAGACATCCCGCTGCAACGGGAAACTCCTCAGGCAGATATGTCGGCAAATGGAGAATACCAAAACTGGGTTATCTTTATATGGCAGATTGACACGTAGAGAATACTCTCTGCAGGAAGTGTGTGTTCTGTGTTCGTGTGAGTGCGCGCGCTCACTTGTTTTCGTTCTTCATTAATCCCAGGAGTGAAAAATGGGATAAAATACCGTCACGATGTTAAAGAGACGCAAGTGTGGCATAACGTAGTCCTTTATGGATAACGTTTCGCCCACACAGTGGGCTTTACCAAGTCAAGGTCACCCTCCACCTCCAGGTTAATCTTTTTTCTGACTTAATAAAGTCCACTGCTTGGACGAAACGTCAACGCAGTATTACATTACACTATTACATTTTTCTCAACCCTCAGGTTCACCAGGTTAGTTTTGTTACTACCATGAGTTTTGGCAGGCCTGGTACACTCAAACTTAATACCAACATTCTGAGACAAACTTAATAACTACTCTGAAACAAAATAAGAGTACACTTGAGAGAGAATTAAGATTAGTACTCTGAGACAGACTCAAGAGGATTACTCTGAGATATACTCAAGATGAGTACTCTGAGATATACTCAAGATTAGTACTCTGAGACACACTCAAGAGGAGTACTCTGAGATTCACTCAAGAGAAGTACATCCATTTGACAGGTGACCCAAACATCATTATTAAAATACAAGGGAAAAGGCTAAACCCGTAGGCGTCATGCAGCGTCTGGAGGATGAGGGACTGCAAGCAATCAGATCTTATCTAAGGGGATATTTCTGCTTCCTTGGATCAAGTGCCCTCCTTTAAGGTTCACGAGCAGTTCGACTAAAAATGGTATAGAAAAAGTGGGAGTGAGCCGCACCGAACACCTCTAACACCTGTATCATTCCTGTATAACACCTGTATACAATTTGGTCTTGCCTTCCGGTGTAATCAACGCTTGTCAGCCTCGTTCGTTCGTGTGTGTGTGTGTGTGTGTGTGTGTGTGTGTGTGTGTGTGTGTGTGTGTGTGTGTGTGTGTGTGTGTTTTTCCGTTCATGTGTTCATATGAGGGTATGTGTGTGTGTGTGTGTGTGAGAGAGAGAGAGATAAAACAATGAAAATATCCGTTTCATTGCTGTCAACAATAGCTGTTGATGCAGTCCTGTTGCAAACAGGAATCTAATGTCTGTTACGTAAAGAAAATGTGTAATCATCAATTTATCGAATTTTCTTTATCTTTTGTCACTCTTTCAAAATTAATTAGCCAAGGAATAAACTTGCAGCGCTTATATCTCTGTTTAGAGGCAACGGCAAGGGAAACAGGAGATATTTATATCCCATTGTCTCCTGTTGTTAGTAGAAACAGCACGGAAAACAGGTGACATCCACCAGTCTCTTCTGCTAGTGGAAATATCAAGGTACGTAGGTTATATCTGTCACTCTCCTGTGTTAGTAAACAGGTGAACTTATGCACCCTGGCTACTGTTAGTGGCAAGGGCAAGGTAAACAGGTGAAACCTGCGAGCGTTTCTCTGTTGTTGTGACATATAGGACACCCCCCTTCCTTTCTCTTCTCTCTCTCTCTCTCTCTCTCTCTCTCTCTCTCTCTCTCTCTCTCTCTCTCCTGTTGTCAGTGACAATAACGACCTGAAAATAGGTGACATTTACCAACCTGTCTCCCACGGTGTCAGCGGCAACAGCAGTGTAAATAGCTTTACATTTACGATCCTGCCCGTTCTGTTGTCAGTGGCAACGGCAGGAAAAACAGGTGACAGCACCGACCCTGTGTGTCTGCTCTGTGGGCGAAACCCCATCAGGTTTTCGCGCTTCCCCGGTAAAAGCGTAAATCTTAAGAAAAAATGATCTGACACCGCCATTATTTTTTCACTGAATCTATCAACGAACTTATATATATATATATATATATATATATATATATATATATATATATATATATATATATATATATATATATATATATATATATATATATATATATGCAAAACAACCACTGTGGTTGTTTTGCATATTGTTATATAACCTGTTTACTGTGATCTTATTGCATTATATACATAAATGTCGTGCCGAATAGGTAAAATTGGTCAATTAGCAAGAACTCATTTAAAATTAAGTCCTTTCTAAATTTTTGTCTTACATGTTTAAAGATATTTTTTTTTTATTTATGTTAAAGTAAAAATTAATAATTTTGTACCAAAAGAACCTTAGGAAACTTACCTAACCTTATTATAACAAGCGCAATTTAATTTAGCCTAATCCAACTAAATATATTTTAGATAAGTTTACAACAATTTAATAAACACAATAAAATATATTTTTTTTCGTTAGGTTCAGAATGATTTTTGCGGAATTATTGCATTCACAAATTTTCGCTTACCTTATTCGGGTTTAAAGATAAAGAATCTACCAAAGTGGGAGTTGTCACAGTTGCTCTTTACTGATGACACTGTGCTTTTGGGAGATTCTGAAGAGAAGTTGCCGAGGTTGGTGGATGAGTTGGGTAGGGTATGTAAAAGAAGAAAATTAAAAGTGAATATAGGAAAGAGTAAGGCGATGAGGATAACAAAAAAAATTAGGTAACGAAAAATTGAATATCAGAGTGGATGGAGAGAGTATGGAGAAGGTGAATGTGTTCAGATATTTAGGTGTGGACGTGTCAGCAGATGGGTCTATGAAAGATGAGGTGAATCATAGAATTGATGAGGGGAAAAAAGTGAGTGGTGCACTTGGGAGTCTGTGAGACAAAAGAATTTTGTCCAAGGAAGCAAAGAGGGGAATGTATGAGAATATAGTTATACCAACACTCTTATATGGGTGTGAAGCATGGGTGGTGAATGTTGCAACAAGGAGAAGGCTGGAGGCAGTGGAGATGTCTGAGGGCAATGTGTGGCGTGAATATAATGTAGAGAATTCGTAGTTTGGAAATTAGGAGGAGGTGCAAGATTACCAAAACTATTATCCAGAGGGCTGAGGAGGGATTGTTGAGGTGGTTCGGACATGTAGAGAAGATGGAAGGAAATAGAATGACTTCGAGAGTGTATAAATCTGTAGTGAAGGGAAGGCGGGGTAGGGGTCGGCCTAGGAAAGGTTGGAGGGAGGGGGTAAAGGAGGTTTTTGTGTGCGAGGGGCTTGGACTTGCAGCAAGCATGCGTGAGCTTATTTGATAGGCGCAAATGGAGGCAAATGGTTTTTAGGACTTGACGTGCTGTTGGAGTGTGAGCAAAGTAACATTTGTGAAGGGATTCAGGGAAACCGGCAGGCCGGACTTGATTCCTGGAGATGGGAAGTACAGTGTCTGCACTCTGAAGGAGGGGTGTTAATGTTGCAGTTTTATAACTGTAGTGTAAAGCACCCCTCTGGCAAGACAGTGATGGAGTGAATGATGGTGAAAGTTTTTTATTTTTCGGGCCACCCTGCCTTGGTGGGAGACGGCCGATGTGTTAATAAATATATATATATATATATATATATATATATATATATATATATATATATATATATATATATATATATATATATATATATATATAATATAATATTTCCAGTTTTCGGAAAGTAAAAGATTTACAATAAAGAATTTTTCATTCGAAAAAAATAAGGTTGAATATGTTCTTTGTCAAAAAAAAAAAAAAAGGTGAAAATAAACTTAGTTTAGAATTAAAACTTTCTTTTTTGAGGTGACTGACGGGAAGGATAATCTAGAAACCACAAGTTTAAGAATAATGATGGAGGGAACCAAGCTGACGACCTAAGCTGGCAACTCAAGCTGACGTCCCAAGAACATGCAAACGGTTCCGGACTGACGGTATAAATGACTCAGTAAAAATAGGTCAGTCGAAAAGAAATAAGAAACTTGGTCATTTGGACTGGCAGTGATGGAACTGACTGCCTGGAACTGACACTGGAACGAGTGACTGGTCTGAGCTGACAAGCGGAGGAGATTAGTTTGGCACTGAATGACCAGACTGCTCTTGGGCCACGGAATAGGAACATAGTGACACTAATGTTTTATTTAGTAATGAGAGAGAGAGGAGAGAGTGAGAGAGGAGAGTAAGAGAGGAGAGTGAGAGAGGAGAGTAAGAGAGGAGTGAGAGAGGAAAGAGAGAGAGAGAGAGAGAGAGAGAGAGAGAGAGAGAGAGAGAGAGAGAGAGAGGTTAAATACATCCGTAACAACTTGCGAGCGTTTCTTTCGCTGTACATTCCGATTGCTTATTATTTTCACGAGACTGTCTCTGTCTGTCTGTCTCTCTCTTTCACACACACACACACACACACAAACACGCACACACACACACACACACAAACACGCTCTTCTTTCAGTCTCTGGTGACCAGCCTTTACATAAATCACATGACTTGTTTGCAGAAAAAACAGCTTGGTGTATCATGCCAAAATACAGCTATTATGCCGTCACATGTTCTCATTTACACTGTATTCGCTGAAATAAAATTATTATTAATATTATTATTTATATTTATGTGGAAGCAGTAAATACTGGGCTTATACAGTTTCTAGGGAATGGGAAATGATCGGGTTTGATCCGAAAAAGGGGATGGTAGCTGCCATGCCTTGGATGAGGAGCTAGTCACCAGCATCAAGACTTGAATTTATGAAGCATCTGTTCCCCAGAATATAAATGATAGCTTACTTTGATGATATAACATAGCATGGCTACCGCCTATGGGCGGTAGCCATGCTATGGAAGGTAGTCATTCTTATACCTATCCTTTGGGAGGTATCATCCCCATATCCGTCCTATGGGCGGTAGTCATGCCTATACCCATCCTATGGGTGGTAGTCATGCCTATACCCATCCTATGGGTGGTAGTCATGCAAATACCCATCCTATGGGTGGTAGTCATGCCTATACCCATCCTATGGGTGGTAGTCATGCCTATACCCATCCTATGGGTGGTAGTCATGCCTATACCCATCCTATGGGTGGTAGTCATGCCTATACCCATCCTATGGGTGGTAGTCATGCCTATACCCATCCTATGGGTGGTAGTCATGCCTATACCCATCCTATGGGTGGTAGTCATGCCTATACCTATCCTATGGGTGGTAGTCATGCCTATACCCATCCTATGGGTGGTAGTCATGCAAATACCCATCCTATGGGTGGTAGTCATGCCTATACCCATCCTATGGGTGGTAGTCATGCAAATACCCATCCTATGGGTGGTAGTCATGCCTATACCCATCCTATGGGTGGTAGTCATGCCTATACCCATCCTATGGGTGGTAGTCATGCCTATACCCATCCTATGGGTGGTGGTCATGCCTATACCCATCCTATGGGTGGTAGTGATGCCTATACCCATCCTATGGGTGGTAGTCATGCCTATACCCATCCTATGGGTGACAGTCAATAGATAACAGAGAAAACATCAATATTTTCATCCAAAGTTTTCTCATTCTCGCCGCTGAAGCTGAGACCAACATACCCCGAGATGTTCCTTGTTCACATTATGAGGAAAACGTGAGGATGTATTGCAGTAAAAGACACTTTTGCAGATCAAGCTTTTATTGAGACACCGTTTCGCTCTGTGTTGGGCAAAACGCAATAAAATCTTACTATGCTTTGCATGTGCCTCTGCTTCACCCTGTGGTCATCTCGGCCTTGCATGCCTTGTTGGGCAAGGCAGAATAGAACCCTAAGTAGTGATCAGTGTTGGGTCACTACCCAAAGTTATGATGGCTCTTGTTTAGTTGTGTCAAGTTTATGGAATATGTAGATCAATGGTTCGGAGAACCGAGACGTTGATACCCAAGTGTTTCATAAGTTACTCAACCATCAATGGAGGAAGACGACCTTGACGTAAGAGAGAGAGAGAGAGAGAGAGAGAGAGAGAGAGAGAGAGAGAGAGAGAGAGAGAGAGAGAGAGAGAGAGAGAGAGAGAGAGAGAGAGAGAGAGAGAGAGAGGAGAGAGAGAGAGAGAGAGAGAGAGAGAGAGAGAGAGAGAGAGAGAGAGAGAGAGAGAGAGAGAGGTCTGCAGCTTAAAGGGCTCTATGGACGACCAATTTGAATTTACTTCCCAAGTCCCAGACATTAAACAAGGTTCGGATATATTGTTTACAGCGGATCTGCTGTTATTTAAAAAGAGTCCATGCTAGACTCCAGTCAAGGAAGAACACGAATGCACAATACCGTGACTGGAACAATACACAAATAACCCGCACATAGGTGAGAGAAACTTTATGATTCGAATCATTAACTAGTCACACTAACACACGAAGGAAAGGGAGCCAGTATATATACGAGAGGTACTTATCAGTTTAATTGTGTAAACAAACATGCATTGTTTTCTTGGTCCCTTGGACTAAACTTGTGTTCCTTAAAACGTGTATTATGCTAGACAATTATATTTCTTTAACACCTATTAAACGAGACAGGAGTTATTTCTGTCAAAAATATGATTATACATAATATGAATAAGGCACTAAATTACATTATAGAGACGTGCTTTATTCTTCATTGCCCGATCTATTTCTATCTGCCCATCTATTTCTATCTGGTATACAAATCTACTCAAGTTGCTGAGTGACTTCTCTTTCTTAGAAATTTACTCTTTAGAGGACCTGTTTCTTATAATGAAAATTATTACTGCAAGAAATTACTGAACGGAGCTTTGCATAACAACTCGAAAACAGAAGCACATGAATGCAAGACAAGAACCGCATGATAACATGGATAGAAACATTTTTTTTTTAAGGAGAAATCGTGGACTTTTAATCGCTAAAACGCCGGTTCAGTTCCCATTACTCCTTACTCTTACTTATTGCTTTCACAAGAGAGGAGATTTTCTTTACGTAGAACCGCTTAACGGAAAGGAGAAAGAGAGAAAAACACATTATTGCAAGGAGAGAACCGTATGGTAGAAAGGAGACAACCGTATGATAACGAGATACCACGTGCCAAAAAAAAAAAAAGATTCGTAAGATCGTCGATTTAATATTGTGTAAACAAAGCGCCATATGAAGGTGGAAAGAGAATTTGCGTGGCAGCCTTTTTTTTGTTAGCACCTTCACCCTGAGACACCTTCACCCTGAAACACCTTCACCCTGAAACACAGGAAGGCAACGAAAACTGCCACTTGCTCATCACAGAGTGTGATGGATACTCTTGACAGCTAGGAACCTTCTGTGGCTACAAACCTGTGGCTACAGTCCTGTGGATGCGAACCTTCTGTGGATACGAAACCTGTGGATACAAAAACCTTATGTGGATAAAAAAAAAACCTTCTGTGGATACAAAAACCTTCTGTGGATAAAAAAAAACTTTCTGTGGATACAAAACCTTCTGTGTATACAAAAACCTTCTGTAGATACAAAAACCTTCTGTGGATACAAAAACCTTCTGTGGATACAAAAACCTTCTGTGGATACAAAAACCTTCTGTGGATACAAAAACCTTTTGTGGATACAAAAACCTTCTGTGGATACAAAAACCTTCTGTGGATACAAAAACCTTCTGTGAATACAAAAACCTTCTGTGGATACAAAAACCTTCTGTGGATACAAAAACCTTCTGTAGATACAAAAACCTTCTGTAGATACAAAAACCTTCTGTAGATACAAAAACCTTCTGTGGATACAAAAACCTTCTGTGGATACAAAAACCTGTGGATACAACCCTGTGGCTACAGTCTTGTGCATCCTAACTTTCTGTTTTCACAGTACAGCTTCCGCTCTGAATTCAGAGAAAAGATTAATTTATACACCCTTCACGCATGTCAATGAAAAAATGTGAAATGTCACAATATTGTGAATTTAACATGTGTGTACACAAGGAAGGTTCACGTTCAAGTCAAAATGGCTCTTTATTTACACAATTTGATTAGTTCAAGATACGAGGCGATTTCAGTGTGTAGATTTGGGGGAAAAAAATCATCCAATATTATCCAGGTGTCAGTTATGATGCATCTTCCCAGACTGCGTTCCAGGAAATACAGTTTGAGAAGGTTTCAGATGTTCCTAATAATTTAGGCATTTGACTCGTTAGATGCAAACTATGGACGGCTCAATGAATAAGACTCTTGTCCAATAGTTGGGTATCTTTATTGTTGAAACGTTCTCCTACACAGTAGACTTCTTCAGCAAATTTAGTAGTGAAATGAAGATGATATAATCAGTCCATCAACCTTAGACCATAAGACAGCATTTAAACCATAAGACAGCATTTTAGACCATAAGACAGCATTTAAAATCATATAGCAGGATTTTAGACCATAAGACAGCATTTAAAATCATATGGCAGGATTTTAGACCATAAGACAGCATTTAAAATCATATGGCAGGATTTTAGACCATAAGACAGCCTTTTAGACCATAAGACAGCATTTTAGACCATAAGACAGCATTTTAGATCGCCAGACATTATAGACGATCAGGCAGCATTTTAGACAAACAGCCTTTTAAGACCATCGACAATGTCTGCAGGATTCCTGACGTAACCCCACACTGTGTACGCTCACACCTTGAGTATGCTCCACTTTCTTGGACTGCCTGCCCTCCATGTCTTCTGCGACTTCTTGACATAACAAAGAAAGACAACTCATCTCTGGCCTGGACCCAGCCTGGATAGATCCGTCATTTCAGCAGAGCCTTCAACACAGGAGGGATATGGGTGGCCTTACTGTTATGTACAAGGGCAATATTGTCAAAGTGCCACACTTGACTCCACTCGGAGGACAGCGAGAAGTGAGCTTCTACACCACAAGACGGGCAGTCAGCAGCAACTTCACTCTGACTGTAACCGTCTCCAGAACATCACTTCAGCTGAGATCATTTATTTCCAGGATGACTCTGAGTCTGGAACATGTTCCTACTGCATAATGATATCAAAGAAATAATAAAGTCAGTTGATCAAGTGAAATTGCTGGCCCACAGATGGCTCCAACTTCATCCTGTTCCCTACTTGTATGTTTCATAACAATAAAATGACTTTCAAATGAGCTGATGTAGGTAACAGTTCGTAGCTTGTAAATAAAGTTAGAAATCCTTAACTTAACCTTGTAAAACCCTGTGTAAAAAAAAAAATGTCTAGCCTCTCTTCAAGCGCATCGACCCCGTGTACACCACGCGGTAGGTCGACAACGCATCCCGCATTTCGACGCCGCCCACACCATGAGCGAGGTCGACAGCGTGCTGAGGTCGACATGAGCACGACAATCAGTACCTCATAGCAGTAATTAGCGACCTGGTTAACCATCGTTGCCGTCAGCCATCTGTCCAACCTCATTTTCTCAGCAGTGTTTTATCACCTCGCTCCCTCCAGGCTCCGGAGGCAGGAGGCCAGGCTCCCCTCCATCTGCCCTCCCCTCCACTCCTAGTACTTCCATTCCCTTCACTCCTATAACCTCCATTCCTCCACTCCTATTACCTCCGTCTCCTCTTCTACACCTCATACTTGCCTTCTCCACTACTCTCCCTCCCTCCCTCTCCTTCCTTCCTTACTTACTACACATACTCTACCACTCCTCTTTCTCCCTCCCTCTCTCTCTCTCTCTACCAATTTCATCTAGTTTCTCTACTCCCTTGCATAATTATTTCCTCTATACCTCCACCGTGACCACATAACCTCGACCTCGATTCTTCTCTCTCTCTCTCTCTCTCTCTCTCTCTACTCTTTTCTATCTCTCCTCTCTCTCTCTCTTTCTCTTCTTTCTTTGTCTCACCTTCCTTTTCTCTCTCCTTCTCTTTCTTCTTCCTCTTTCTTTAAACCTTCTCCCCTCCTTCTCTCCCCTCACTTTTCTTTTGTTTTCCGTCTAATATATCCTTCTCCTCTACTCTTTTCCTCCTATCCTCCCATTTCTTCTCTCTCCCTCATCTGCTCATTCATTTCTCGTTTTTTTCCGTCTCTTTTCTCCTTTTCTATTATTCCTACTTTCTTTTCCGTGTCCTTATCACGTCTATTCCCTTCTACCGACCCTTCTATTTCCCCTTTTCCTGTATTTCCGTTCCTTCCTTCCAACGCTATGTCTCATTTATTCTCACGTTCTTTACCCTATCTTTATCATCTCTTCTCCTCTCTTCTCAATCTCTCCCTTTCTATCTCTTGTTTATCCTTTATTCCCTTCTATGCCGTCTCATTCTCTTTTCCTTCCTCTCTTCACTCGTTTTAACCTTTTCTTCTTATATTTACTATCCACGCCTTCCACTATCCACGCCTTCCACTCCTACTATCCATCCCGGCTTTTGTCTTCCTCTTTCCCCTATGTATTTATCACCTATTCCCACTCTGCATTTCGCATCTTCCTTCGCTGCTTTCCCTCTCACCTCTTTCATTGCTTCCTCATTGCTTCCCTCCTGCTTGCTAAGTGCTGCTGCGTTAGCAGGGAAGCTTGTCACAGCGTTATCATTAACGCTACTTTAGTATTCCCTCTTTTGATTCATCTCTGCCTCCCTTCCTCCCAGATATGTTAATAAATGAGTGATTGTTAATCGAAGCGGCGTGATTATACGGTGGTGCGAGCAGGCAAAGGTGCAGTTGACGGAGTTGTGGCTGGGGTGCTGCCTCTTCTTCCTCAACCACCTCTTACACCTCTCTCTCTCTTTGCTCTCCTCTCTCTCTCTCTCTCTCTCTCTCTCTCTCTCTCTCTCTCTGTTCCTCTCTTCTTGCTTCCTCTCGTCCTTTTCTTCATAGTTTTCTTCCTCACTTCTCTTAATTATTTGTTTCGCTCCCTTCTTTACCAATCATACCTTGTCCTCTCTCTCTCTCCTTTTTACTTTCTCTCTCCCACTCCTCTTACTCTCCCTCCCTCTCCTCTTACTCTCCCTCCCACTCCTCTTACTCTCCCTCCCACTCCTCTTACTCTCCCTCCCACTCCTCTTACTCTCCCTCCCACTCCTCTTACTCTCCCTCCCTCTCCTCTTACTCTCCCTCCCTCTCCTCTTACTCTCCCTCCCTCTCCTCTTACTCTCCCTCCCTCTCCTCTTACTCTCCCTCCCTCTCCTCTTACTCTCCCTCCCACTCCTCTTCTCTCCCTCCCTCCTCCCCTCTTACTCTCCCTCCCTCTCCTCTACTCTCCCTCCCTCTCCTCTTACTCTCCCTCCCTCTCCTCTTACTTCCTCCTCTCTCTTCTCTCCTCCTCCTCTTACTCTCCCTCCCTCTCCTCTTACTCTCCCTCCCTCTCTCTTACTCTCCCTCCTCTCTCTTACTCTCCCTCCCTCTCCTCTTACTCTCCCTCCCTCTCCTCTTACTCTCCCTCCCTCTCCTCTTACTCTCCCTCCTCTCCTTACTCTCCCTCCCTCTCTTACTTCCCTCCCTCTCTCTTACTCTCCCTCCCTTCTTCTCCTCCTCTCTCTTTCCTCTCTCATCCTCTCCCCAATCCTTCTTTTCTTAATTAATATCTACAAGCACAAGCTTCAGCTTAAATATAGCAGCTTTTTTTATCCCTTAAGAAATTAAGCTTAGAGAGAGAGAGAGAGAGAGAGAGAGAGAGAGAGAGAGAGAGAGAGAGAGAGAGAGAGAGAGAGAGATGATGATGATGATGATGATGCCACAAGTTGATAAAAAACTATTATTTTCGTTGTTCGTACTGGAAAGCGTTAAACACGTATGTGTCATGCACTACGTGGAGGGCGGATGATGGAGGTGGAGCCAGTTCCCCGGATCATGAACCCTCACAGAGGGACCAACTATGGACCTGCTCAAGGCTGCTCCAGACCTGCTCAAGGCTGCTCCAGACCTGCTCAAGGCTGCTCCAGACCTGCTCAAGGCTGCTCCAGACCTGCTCAAGGCTGCTCCAGACCTGCTCAAGGCTGCTCCAGACCTGCTCAAGGCTGCTCCAGACCTGTTAAAGGCCGCTCCAGACCTGCTCAAGGCCGCTCCAGACCTGCTCAAGGCCGCTCTAGACCTGCTCAAGGCCGCTCCAGACCTGCTCAAGGCCGCTCCAGACCTGCTCAAGCCTCACTGTGGGTAATAAAGCCCCACTATTAGCGAAACGTTGAAAAGTAAAGCTTCTCGCAGGTGTGTCTGAATTATCATGCTTTAAGACAGAGTTATACACACCATAGTGTATACCTTTGTTTTAAAGGGTTTATATGCTCTCAGTGTATGTATATCCAGAGGTGTGTAAACATTGAGATGTCTCTCGGTGTATATACATTTTCGGGATTCAAGTATTCTTGACTGGCGGAGAACAGGTGACATGCAGCCTGGTGCAGTCAACAGGTGACATGCAGCCTGGTGCAGTCAACAGGTGACATGCAGACTGGTGCAGTCAACAGGTGACATGCAGCCTGGTGCAGTCAACAGGTGACATGCAGCCTGGTGCAGTCAACAGGTGACATGCAGCCTGGTGCAGTCAACAGGTGACATGCAGCCTGGTGCAGTCAACAGGTGACATGCAGCCTGGTGCAGTCAACAGGTGACATGCAGCCTGGTGCAGTCAACAGGTGACATGCAGCCTGGTGCAGTCAACAGGTGACATGCAGACTGGTGCAGTCAACAGGTGACATGCAGCCTGGTGCAGTCAACAGGTGACATGCAGCCTGGTGCAGTCAACAGGTGACATGCAGCCTGGTGCAGTCAACAGGTGACATGCAGCCTGGTGCAGTCAACAGGCTTTTAAAACCCAACTAACCAACCACAACTCAAACAATTCATTCTCCGGACGATATGATACAACTCTCATTTCAATTATTTAATCCGAGTTAACAACTAGCATTAGCGAATACAGTAAGTAAATTACGCTAAATTGCTAGTATGAAATGCAAAGGCTGGTTTATGTCAATTATTCAAAGAGTCTGAAGTGATCTTTAGGAAGGTTGACCTGCGCTTACCACCTCGTCAATTATTCTTCTATCAAGTAGAAAGTGCTCAACCCGTGTGGGTTATACGGTCTAGATGGCATCCTGAGGTTGTGTTGACGGGGGAAGGGGTCTACGGAGGGCGTGGGTGGTAATGGAAGGTAATCAGGTGTTAGGTACGACCTGAGTTAGTGGTGTCAGTTTAGACCCGAGTCAGTGGTGTCAAGTAGGACCCGAGTCAGTGGTGTCAAGTAGGACCCGAGTCAGGGGTGTCAAGTAGGACCCGAGTCAGTGGTGTCAAGTAGGACCCGAGTCAGGGGTGTCAAGTAGGACCCGAGTCAGCGGTGTCAAGTAGGACCCGAGTCAGGGGTGTCAAGTAGGACCCGAGTCAGTTGTATCAGGTACGACCCGAATCAGTTATATCAGGTACGACCCGAATCAGTTGTATCAGGTACGACCCGAATCAGTTGTATCAGGTACGACCCGAATCAGTTGTATCAGGTACGACCCGAATCAGATGTATCAGGTACGACCCGAATCAGTTGTATCAGGTACGACCCGAATAAGTTGTATCAGGTACGACCCGAATCAGTTGTCAGGTACGACCAGAGTAAGTTGTATCAGGTACGACCCGAATCAGTTGTATCAGGTACGACCCGAATAAGTTGTATCAGGTACGACCCGAATCAGTTGTCAGGTACGACCAGAGTAAGTTGTATCAGGTATGACCCGAGTCAGTAGTATCAGGCGCGAAGTTTCTCACCTCCCCTCTCTCGTCTTTCCCCTCCTTCCCCTTCCTTAGCTCCTCTTCCTCTTTCCCCCTTATCAATCGTTGTCCCTTCCCTCTCCCCTTCCTCCTCATCTCTCCTCCCTCTGATTATATTCAGGATTTTGGCTCACCATGTCACCTATTATAATTTAGGCGAGTTAACCCCATAAGGAATGGAAGGGGGGGGGGTAATTTATCAGATTTGATCCGTTGAAAGAGAGAGCAGTTCGAATGCCTGGGATCAAGAGCCCTTCACTAACATCAAGACGATGATTCCTCCCCCACTTCTCACTCATCTTTAGTTCGTCTCCCCGGCTACTCATTATCTCCGCGTTGCCAACCCCTTGTTATTCTCTCCACCTCTCTTTCATCATCATTCCATCACACTAACGTCTCCTTCGCACCTTGTCTTCATTCGTAATCTTCACCCAAGGTGTGTGTTTTGTGCTCCTTCATAACAAGGCTCCCCTATGCTTGATACATTATCTTCCTCCTTGTTCCCCTTCTTCCTTTACGTCTCTCTCTCTTGTTGGCTCTATCTGTCTCGGTCTGTGTGTTTCTCTGTGTCTGTCTGTGACTTGTGTCTCTGTTTGTCTGCGCGTCTCTCTCTGTCTCTATCTTTCTCTGTCTGCCTGTGACTATCTCTCTATATCTTTCTCAGTGTCTGACCGTCTCTGTCTCTAGCTTGAGGGATACCACACCACGCTTTACCCGTCTCATAATACCTCAGCTCATATTATGGCCTAGACCTTAGTAATTATTTTATAAAGAAAGCGATTTTAAAGGTGCATGCTTTATCATCAAGCAGCCTTCACGGTGGGTAGAAAGCCGAAAAAATAAAGACATGGGCCAGGTCTGGGCGTCTTTATTGCTGAAACGCTTCGCCTGCACGGCAGGCTTCTTCAGTCGGAAAGAGAGGCGATTTTAATACTGGATAAGTGGAAGTGGATAGCTAATTTCGAGATGTTCAGTCCCTAAGCCTTGTCGAGGACTGAAGGAATGAATACTACAAAAACACAACAAAATCACTGCAAAAACATTAAGAAAACCACTACATAATACAACAAAAACACTGCAAAACATAACAAAAACACTGTAAAACACTACAAAAAAATACAAAAACATTACAAAACATCAAAAACATTGTAAAAACTGCAAAACACTACAAAAATACTACAATTCAATACGAAAACATTACAAAACATAAAGACACTATACGACACTACAAAGCGCACCAAAAACACTAAAACACTACAAAACGCAAAAAAACCACTGTGAAACACTGCAAAACACAACAAAAACACTACAAAAGCAACAAAAACACTGTAAAACACTGCAAAAACAATGCAAAACAAAACAAAAACAGTGTAAAACAAAACAAAAACAGTGTAAAACACTACAAAAACAGGTAAGAAGTTACTGCAGGCTGGCAGCTGAACGGGCAGTTGACTGACATAAAGGAAGTGTTTCCTGACAACATCCTTGAAGTAGAAGAAGTAAAAATGGTTATAACTTTGACAATATTTTTTAAAGGGGTGGACCGGTAAGCCAGCGGAAGGCCTCGGTCAGATGACCAAAAGCTCCAACGGCGGGTCATCCTATGACCAAGACCCGCGTCAGGAAACACCTGTCCTGTTTCCTGGCGAACCTTACCTAACCTAAGTTGAGTCGAACACACTGGAAGTCCAGGAGGTATTTGTTTCTTGTACACATGTTCGGTCCTTTACCCTTGATTTGGTTAAAGACATGAAACCCTCTTTGAGCCAAAAGCTTTTTCCCGGTCACAAGATTTTTCTCAACTATTTACTGGCTGTAAGAAAATCCTCTAGACGAGAGTCTGATAAATAAATGAATGCCGAATGAACGTCGAAAAGGCTCGCATTGAAATAGGTGATGGCAGCCCGTCTTGTGGCATAACTGTCGTCCTCTGACTATCCTTGATGCTAGGTCAGGATATCATCCCTTAAATGTTGAATGCTAGATCACTTTTTCATGGCGTCCATGCCAGTGTCAGTTGTCATTTCAACTTGTCTAGTTATCATTACATGCACCTTCTGAATATCTGTCTTCTCCACTTGCAGTTCCAAAGACAGATATTCACTAATTTGACGATGTGGAAATGTAATGGAACGAGATGCAGAAAGAAGAGTAAAGCTGCATAAATGCAACATTGCGGAATTTGTTTTAATATAGGACGCTATCGCCCAAGCAGTGGACATTATCAGTTTTTTAATTAATCGTACTGGTGTGGGCGAAACGTCAATCGATAACGAAGTTCGTAGTGCTATATTTGTATCTCTCTACCGCGTTTACGATACGTTAAGATTTTTATTTCGATCTCATTTCGTGTTTTTTTTTCGAGCATCGATGCAACCATTAATAATGTAGAATACACACAAAAAGAGCTGTGTTTAGCTACAGTCTTTAAACAAGGAAAAGAAAACAACCCTATAATGTGGAACGAAGAGTTAGTGAGAGGAAAGTGGTATAGTGTAATACATCCAGTGTGTTCTTGTAAACAACGGTGTGTATGGGGGACGACAAATGGAAACTTTCAACCTTGAAAGAGTCCAGAGAAACATTAGTTGTTCAGGAAGAAGAGGACAAAAGAAAATGCTTAAAATGAGTTCCAATTCGCTGACACCATCACACAGGATGAGAGAACTTACCAGCTGGCCTGACCCATGTCCCACAAACTCCACGACCTGACCTAACAGTTGTCACATGCACTGTCAGGTCACCCATCTCTCCTACAATTATCACCCCACCTATATATTAAAATGTTTTCCCTGTACTCTCCCTCTAGACTTAAATTATGAAGCGATGACTTAAAGTGTTGTTCACTAACTCACAGTACACCATGGTTATAGTAAGGTGACTGATGCTTTAGTATAATAGGTAAGGGTTAAGAAGTTATTGTTTAAAGAAATGTTAGGTAATGGATTGCAATATAAAAATGAAAAGGGTTGTGTAAAATGTATAAGGATGAGGTTATCGCCTCTGTTTTGTTATCAAGACCAGATTTATGGCTCCTGATCGTAAACCCGATCATATGTACTCTTGAAGTTGTTTACAGTGTTTGTTTGCTGAGAGTGTTTACGTGTTAGTGAAGGGAACTCTTAAGCGTTACAATGTAAATGAAGAAATTAAGAGTTGGACAACAATTTACAAGTGCCATTTAAAGTATATGTCAGGACGTCTGCCACATACAGACAGAGCCACAAGTTGGAGACTAATGATCCTCAGAGCAGTGGCCATCTCATCGTTCATGTAGGTAAAGGTTAGAGTGCAGTCATCTGCCTGGGTACGGGATTCACAAATGAGGATTAATGGGGTAATGACGCAGATTCTCAATAAGAGTCCAAACACACATCCCTGTAACATTCTCTCACCGACTGAGAGTCCTAATAGGTAAAATTGGTCAATTAGCGAGAACTCATTTAAATTTTAGTCCTTTCTAAAATTTTCTCTTATACGTTTAAAGATATAGTTTTTTCATTTATGTTAATGTAAAAATTAATAATTTTGTACCTAAAGAAGCTAAGAAAACTTACCTAACCTTATTATAACAAGCGCAATTTAATTTAGCCTAATTCAACTAAATATATTTTAGATAAGTTTACAATAATTTAATAATAAACAAACACAATGAAATATTTTTTTTCCTTAGGTTCAGGATGATTTTTGCGAAATTATTGCACACACAAGTTTTCGCTTTCCTTATTCGGCAAGAAGCTTCAAGGGTGACTCCTCATCTATTTGGCAACAATTAATGTACCATTTCTGTTTATCAAATGGATGTGGTAATTATAGTGTATTACACAGGCGTTGTTTCAGTTGTTTATTCTTCTAGAGTATTGGTGATGTGTTTGTGAAGATTACTGGATGTCACATCTACGTAAATTTTTGTGTACTCTTGCGGTGATTATGTTGGATAAGTTTGTATCGGATGATGGCATTGTAGGAGAGATTGTGATGGTTATGCAGAGTCTATATGAACTTTGATGACCCATACAGACAAAGGGTTTAAAAAAAAGACGAATTAAAACTAGGACATATTTATTAGAGAAATGCTTGGGTTCTGGAGACATGTTTTCGCAGTTTCCGTCTGTGTAAAAAACAAGACTTTAAAAATCTAGGGCTGGTTTTGATCATTTGTTGACCCCGCCACCAGAACTTCTGGTCATATGACAGAGGCCTTCCGCTGGCTAACCGGTCACCCCTTTTAAAACAAATTGAAGATAACATTATTACTAAAGATAACATCAACTGATGAGGTGATTGTGCAATGAAGGGGTCACCTGTGTCACCTGTGTCACCTGTGTCACAGGTTCTTCACTGTAAACTAGACAAACCTGTTCGTCGTCTCTCCCTACTTTCATCTCTCTTTCGTATCTTTTCCATCCTGTATTCTTCCTTCACAACTCCCTCCTCCATCGTATCGCTTCATCTTCTCACTTATCTCTTCTCCTTCATCTTCTCACTTATCTCTCCATCTCCTCACTTATCTCTCCTCCTTCATCTTCTCACTTATCTCTTCTCCTTCATCTTCTCACTTATCTCTCCTCCATCTTCTCACTTATCTCTTCTCCTCCCTCTTCTCACTTATCTCTTCTCCTTCATTTCACCCCTCTCGTCTTCCTATCATCTTCCTATTTCATTTTCTTTCCCTCATAATCTGCTTTTCACTCTTTACCTTCTCTCTTCCTCTGCGTGTCTCATCATCGCTTCGTGGGGATTTACATCCATTTTTTTTCAAGCGTAATAGAATGGTTGCAAATTCGGCTTTGATGGTCGGCGCTGGACATACTTGGAGAGCGAGATACTGGCTTTAGTCACCTTCCTTTCTCCCTATGTCCCTTTCTCACCCCTCTTTCTATCTTCCTTCATCAATCTCCAACACCTTTCCCTTCATCTGTCGCCCTCACTATCTCCCTACCTTTCTAAATCCCTACATCCTTATTTACATAACTTTTTTCCCCTCTAGCTTCTTCTGTAGTGCGAGGTGTGTCTAATTCTACTGTTCTTATACGTAACATTCGTCCAAACGTTTAAGTTAGTCCTTCGTATTGGTGTTCTGACCGAGGCCTTTCGCTGGCTTACCGGTCCACCTCTCTAAAAAAAAAATATGGTTATGATTATACCTGGAGTCTACCTACCTGGAGTCTACCTACCTGGAGGGTATTCCGGAGATCAACGCCCCCGCGGCCCGGTCCATGACCAGGCCTCCTGGTGGATCAGGGCCTGATCAACGAGGCTGTTGCTTCTAGCGGCTGAAGTTCTACAATGGGGTCTGACTCGACATAACCTGCAAGTACTGAAGAAGGGAACTACGTTTTACAACAGCACCAAACTTGCACACGAGAATCACTCCCTACGAAAGCAAAAGACTCGGCAGGCGATGTAACATCCCCCCAATGAAAAGCAGGGGTGCCACTAGCACGTTGAGAGACAACAAAATAAGTGTCAGGGGCCCAAGACTGTTCAACTGCCTCCCAGCATAAATTAGGGGGATTACCAACAAACCCCTGGCTGTCTTCAAGCAGGCACTGGACAGGCACCTAAAGTCGGTACCTGACCAGCCAATCTGTGGTTCGTACGTTGGACTGCGTGCGGCCAGCAGTAACAGCCTGGTTGATCAGGCTCTGATCCAATATGAGGCCTGGTCACAGACCGGGCCGCAGGGGCGTTGACCCCTGGAACTCTCTCCAGGTATACTGGGTATTGTAGACGCATACAGCTGGTAAATAATCTCTGTACTAGTAATATTAAGCCAAAGAGAACTGGCATCAATCATCAGTCACATGAATAAAGTATTGATTAGCTTTATGTATACCCTATTAAGTATTCTTTGTATGCATACCTTGTGTAGCATTCATATGCCTACCCTGTAAACAATCAGTTATATGTATATTCTGTAAAGTATCCTTTGTATATGTATGTTTAATGTATATGTATCCTTCCCATAGGATGGTAAAACCCACATGTAAACAAAAACAGAGACATGAGGCATATTTATATTTAAACCTCCAACTGAGATCCTCTTCAGCAGACAGCAATAAGAAAAATGCACGTAATTATAAGGATTATTTAATACTGATTTGTCCCGATTCTGTTATCTGCTGAAGATCTTCTCGTCTGGAGGCTGAAATGTATAGATCTTCCCTCACCTCCTCCTGCCTGCATGTGGATTTTTGCCTTTGCACTGACAAGCGTTTATTACACTTTATTGCTCCTACACACTTTATTGCTCTTGAATTTATATTCGAGACTAATGACAATGATTTAAAACCTTATTAATGACTGATGGGCCGTGGCGTCAGCGTACTTCTGGCACAGTTAAGACAGCTCATCTAGGAGAGCTCATCTAGGAGAGCTCATCTAGGAGAGCTCATCTAGGAGAGCTCATCTAGGAGAGCACATTTAGGAGAGCTCATCTAGGAGAGCTCATCTAGGAGATCTCATCTAGGAGATCTCATCTAGGAGAGCACATTTAGGAGAGCTCATCTAGGAGATCTCATCTAGGAGATCTCATCCAGGAGAGCACATTTAGGAGAGCTCATCTAGGAGAGCTCATCTAGGAGATCTCATCTAGGAGATCTCATCTAGGAGATCTCATCTAGGAGAGCACATTTAGGAGAGCTCATCTAGGAGAGCTCATCTAGGAGAGCTCATCTAGGAGAGCTCATCTAGGAGAGCTCATCTAGGAGAGCACATCTAGGAGAGCTCATCTAGGAGAGCTCATCTAGGAGAGCTCATCTAGGAGAGCTCATCTAGGAGAGCTCATCTAGGAGAGCACATCTAAGAGAGCACATCTAGGAGAGCACATCTAGGAGAGCTCATCTAGGAGAGCTCATCTAGGAGAGCACATCTAGGAGAGCTCATCTAGGAGAGCTCATCTAGGAGAGCTCATCTAGGAGAGCTCATCTAGGAGAGCTCATCTAGGAGAGAACATCTAGGAGAGCTCATCTAGGAGAGCACATCTAGGAGAGCTCATCTAAGAGAGCTCATCTAGGAGAGCTCATCTAGGAGAGCACATCTAGGAGAGCACATCTAGGAGAGCTCATCTAGGAGAGCACATCTAGGAGAGCTCATCTAGGAGAGCTCATCTAGGAGAGCTCGTCTAGGAGAGCTCATCTAGGAGAGCTCATCTAGGAGAGCTCATCTAGGAGAGCTCATTTAGGAGAGCACATCTAGGAGAGCTCATCTAGGAGAGCTCATTTAGGAGAGCTCATCTAGGAGAGCTCATCTAGGAGAGCACATTTAGGAGAGCTCATCTAGGAGAGCTCATCTAGGAGATCTCATCTAGGAGATCTCATCTAGGAGAGCATATTTAGGAGAGCTCATCTAGGAGATCTCATCTAGGAGATCTCATCCAGGAGAGCACATTTAGGAGAGCTCATCTAGGAGAGCTCATCTAGGAGATCTCATCTAGGAGATCTCATCTAGGAGAGCACATCTAGGAGAGCTCATCTAGGAGAGCACATCTAGGAGAGCTCATCTAGGAGAGCTCATCTAGGAGAGCTCATCTAGGAGAGCTCATCTAGGAGAGCACATCTAGGAGAGCTCATCTAGGAGAGCTCATCTAGGAGAGCTCATCTAGGAGAGCACATCTAGGAGAGCTCATCTAGGAGAGCACATCAAAGGGAGAGCTCATCTAGGAGAGTACATCTAGAGAGCTCATCTAGGAGAGCTTCATCTAGGAGAGCTCGTCTAGGAGAGCTCATCTAGGAGAGCTCATCTAGGAGAGCTCATCTAGGAGAGCTCATCTAGGAGAGCTCATCTAGGAGAGCACATCTAGGAGAGCACATCTAGGAGAGCTCATCTAGGAGAGCTCATCTAGGAGAGCTCATCTAGGAGAGCTCATCTAGGAGAGCTCATCTAGGAGAGCTCATCTAGGAGAGCTCATCTAGAGAGCTCATCTAGGAGAGCACATCTAGGAGAGCCATCTAGGAGAGCTCATCTAGGAGAGCTCATCTAGGAGAGCTCATCTAGGAGAGCTCATCTAGGAGAGCTCATCTAGGAGAGCTCATCTAGGAGAGCTCATCTAGGAGAGCTCATCTAGGAGAGCTCATCTAGGAGAGCTCATCTAGGAGAGCTCATCTAGGAGAGCTCATCTAGGAGAGCTCATCTAGGAGAGCTCATCTAGGAGAGCTCATCTAGGAGAGCTCATCTAGGAGAGCACATCTAGGAGAGCTCATCTAGGAGAGCTCATCTAGGAGAGAACATCTAGAAGAGCACATCTAGGAGAGCACATCTAGGAGAGCTCATCTAGGAGAGCACATCTAGGAGAGCACATCTAGGAGAGCACATCTAGGAGAGGACATCTAGCAGAGCACATCTAGCAGAGCACATCTAGCAGAGCACATCTAGCAGAGCACATCTAGGAGAGCACATCTAGGAGAGCACATCTATGAGAGCACATAAGCTCTAAAACCACTCGCATCTATGATCTTTAAATCTTTCAATACTTAACTACAAACCATATTTCTGCCTCTATTGATATTACTCTTTTGAAATAGACACACACACACAGACACACACAGAGACACAGACACACATACATACACACACACACACACACACTTAGAGAAAGTGCAAAGGTTTGCAACAAGGACAGGAGGGTTAGGGGAGACATGATAACGACATACAAAATACTGCTTGGAATAGATAAGGTGGACAGAGACAGGATGTTCCAGAGAGGGGACACAGACACAAGGGGTCACAATTGGAAGTTGAAGACTCAGATGAGTCAAAGGGATGTTAGGAAGTATTTCTTCAGTCATAGAGTTGTCAGGAAGTGGAATAGTTTAGCAAGTGATGCAGTGGAGGCAGGAACCATACATAGCTTTAAGACGAGGTATGATAAAGCTCATGGAACAGTGAGGGAGAGGACCTAGTAGCGGTCAGTGAAGAGGCAAGGCCTGGAGCTAAGTCTCGACCCCTGCAACCACAATTAGGTGAGTACACAGACACACACATACACACAGACAATGTCAATACGAAAACATTTACACCATAGGCCTGTTCCAGTTTGCAAGTGTTGCAAAAATATCGGAGCGAGCCATTAGAGAACAGATAAACTCAGAGATTAAAAATCTAAGTGGTAAACAATTAAATTTTCAGGGTGCAAATTCACGAACATCAAACCTAATTATTTTGACGAAGTCAAGGCAGGTGTTCAAGTCATGGCTCGATTTAAGAAATCTATTGACAAAGTTCCTCATGAAAGGTTAATTTGAAACCTTCAAAATACAGGAGGACTATAAGGCAAATTATTAAAATGGATGATAAATTTTTTGTACGAGACACATGGGAAGAGTTATAAGGGGAAAAATATCCTCGAGGGTTGACATACACGTGGGGTGCCACAAGGATCTGTACTAGTCCCAGTGTTTTTACTTCGTATACATGACTCACAAGGAATACGGATGATGCAAAAAATCTTCGATAAATAGATAATAAAAATTAGTGCAAATCTCTAAAGGATAACTAGGACAAATTGAGAATAATGGAATGACAGATGGACGAGCTAAGTTAGATAAACAGCATGTAATAGAAATAGGAGGGAGCGAAACTAAGTCACATGAAGAAAACAGACCATGACAAAATACTGAAAATGTCAGAGAAACCTTGGAGTTATTATTAATAATAAACTGTCCTCGGAAGATCATATAACTCAAACTGTGAGAAACTTGAATGATACTTTCGCAAATTATAAAACAGCCTTCAAATATACGGACTGAGAAAGGCTAAAAAGAACAGTTGTTTATAAAAGAAATTATTCCAGTACTGGAATATACAGCTGCTGCATGGTACTCCAACCTTAAAATGAAGTGAAAAGGTCAGAAAATGCCCAAAGAAGAGCTACCACAGTTAAAAATTAATAGTTATTTTCCCTGTTATCAGCCCACACAAGGTCATTAAATGACCTGAAGAAACAAAAATTAATTACCAGTACTGCAGCAGAAACAGAGAGAAGCCACAGTTGTAAACTGAGGGGGAACAATAAGTGGAGTCTAAGGAATGCTAAAAATATTTTTGTGCGTAAAAACTGTGTAGCTGACCACTGGAAATTTTTAAATAAAATATACGAGACGAACAAATTACTGAAGAGCACCACAAGCTTGTTCCAGCAGCTACTAATAGGTAATTACTAATAAGTAACGTACAGTACACATACACACAACCCAGCCCCACCCACACACACACACACATACACACACACACATACATACATACATACACACACACATATATAAACCAATGCACACACACCCATCTATGCACACACACAAATCCATTCACACAGACACAAACTCATACATACACACACATACAAATACAGACAAACAGACAGACATACACACACACGCCCCGATGGCATGGTGGCTAAAGCTCTCGCTTCACGCACGGAGGGCCCGGGTTCAATTCCCGGCGGGGCCGAAACATTTCGAAGTGTTTCCTTACACACACACACACATATATACAACAGGCCTAGTGTCTAATCGACATGTGCCTAGGACAAAATAGTAACTAACACATGCGTGATGAGGTATCACAGTGGGCGCCTGTGACGAGCGGGGTCCCGCGGGGGTCAGTCCTAGGACCAGTGCTATTCTTGGTATATGTGAATGACATGACGGACGGATAGACTCAGAAGTGTCTCTGTTCGCAGATGATGTGAAATTAATGAGGAGAATCAAATCGGATGAGGACCAAGCAGGACTTCAAGGATATCTGGACATGCTGGACACCTGGTCCAGCAACTGGCTTCTCAAATTTAATCCCACCAAATGCAGTCATGAAGATCGGGGAAGGGCAAAGAAGACCGCTGACAGAGTACAGGCTAGGTGGACAAAGGATACAAACCTCGTTAAAGGAGAAAGACCTTGGGGTGAGTATAACACCAAGCACGTCTCCGGAAACACACATCAACCAGATAACTGCGGCAGCGTATGGGCGACTGGCAAACCTAAAATTTGCGTTCCGTTACCTTAACAAGGAATCGTTCAAGACACTGTACACCGTGTACGTCAGGCCCATACTAGAGTATGCAGCACCAGTCTGGAACCCACACCTGGTCAAGCACGTCAAGAAATTAGAGAAAGTGCAAAGGTTTGCGACAAGGTTAGTTCCACAACTCAGGGGACTGTCCTACGAAGAAAGGTTGAGGGAAATAGGACTAACAACACTGGAGGACATGATAACGACATACAAAATACTGCGGGGAATCGACAAGGTAGATAGTGACAGGATGTTCCAGAGAGGGAACACAGAAACAAGGGGACACAATTGGAAGCTGAAGACTCAGATGAATCAAAGGGATGTTAGGAAGCATTTCTTCAGCCATAGTCAGGAAGTGGAATAGTCTAGCAAACGATGTAGTGGAGTCAGGAACCATACACAGCTTTAAGACAAGGTATGATAAAACTCATGGAGCAGGGAGTGAAGAGACCCAGTAGCGGACAGTGAAGAGGCGGGGCCAGGAGCTGAGTCTCGACCCCTGCAACCACAATTAGGTGAGTACAATTAGGTGAGTACACACACACACCTCCCCTCACAATGCTGTTATGTGTTGCAGAGTTGCATACATGCTCCCTCAGCTGCTGCTCTCCTAATTACACCTTGCTTGATGGTCTAATTTGCTCCACCAACGACGGTGGTAGACGTAACGAGGAAGAAGCTGGTCCCCATTATCTTGTCCCTCATTATCCATCTTGTGTGGGTGATGGGTGGGTGGTGTGGGTGATGGGTGTGTGGTGGGTGGTGTGGGTGTGTGGTGGGTGGTGTGGGTGATGGGTGTGTGGTGGGTGGTGTGGGTGATGGGTGTGTGGTGGGTGGTGTGGGTGATGGGTGTGTGGTGGGTGGTGTGGGTGATGGGTGTGTGGTGGGTGGTGTGGGTGATGGTTGTGTGGGGAGGTGGTGGATAAGTAATGGGCTTGGGTTCGGGTAGGTGGTGGGGTTGATGGTTGTGGCTGTGACTGGTGGGGTGTGATGGGTGGGTAATGGGTGTGGCGTAGGTAAGAGATCATGGGGGTGGCTACACAGTGGAATTTAGCTAGCCAACAACCACACTTTCATGCATGTGCAAACCAACCTCTTACAAGCTTTTCTCAAATATATAATCAACAGTAATATAACCCTCCTCTTCTCTTCTCTCCTCTCTCTCTCTCTCTCTCTCTCTCTCTCTCTCTCTCTCTCTCTCTCTTTAATAACCATACATAGATTAGCATAGCTCCCCTGCTAGATAATTTGATAATCAGCAAGAACACAAATTATCAGTATCCTCCTCCCCCCTGCCAGTTCTTCATTAAAGCACGAGCTGGCATCCCTCCCATTTGAAGGTGCTTGATAAATTTGCCTTAAATACTTCTCTCTCTCTCTCTCTCTCTCTCTTTTATATACACAGGGTTATACAAGGTTAGGTTAAGGGATTCCTAACTTTATTTACAAGCTAAGAGCTGTTACCTACATCAGCTCATTTGAAAGCCTTTTTATTGTTATGAGACATACAAGTAGGGAACAGGAAGAAGTTGAAGCCATCTCTCTCTCCCTCCCTCCTCTCTCTCTCTCTCTCTCTCTCCCTCCCTACCTACCTCCTCTCTCTCTCTCTCTCTCTCTCTCTCCCTCCCTACTTCCTCTGTCTGTCTGTCTCTCTCTCTCTCTCTCTCTCTCTCTCTCCTCCCTCCCTCCCTCCTCTCTCTCTCCCATATGACTGCATCAACACACGAGCCAGTAAATAGCGTGAATAAAGGATATGGCGTTTCAGTGTGAAAGTATGAAGATAGAGAAAGAGAGAGAGAAAGAGAGAAAAAGAGAGAGAGAGAAATGTATTACAAGTATGTCATAAAGTCGTATATCCTATCTGGTGAGATTCAATGGGCAGCGCGGCGGCAAGAAAGACACAAGCCACGAACAACAACAACGTTATCAACAATAATAACATTAATCAATGAGCATACTAACAAAAAGACATCGCAAAGACTAACAAGAGACGATGACATAAAAAATGACATTTACAACAGTCAAATAAACAAGTACACGAGTACGTACGTATGTATACACAATAAATTGCTAAATAATATAAATATATATATATATATATATATATATATATATATATATATATATATATATAAGTAATCACACAATTTAATGATTATCAAAACAATAATCATAAATAAAATCGATATAATCATAATTTATTCCTTATTAAAGTAATCTTGATTACCTATACAATCATTGCCTAATAATTAAATAAGCGAAGTATAAGTATCAATATAATCATTTAGTCATTATTAATAAACAATATAATCACTAATTAAGCATTATTAAATAATCAAATATAATAATCATACTTTGATCATAATAGCTATTAATGTAAGTATTGGTGTTAACATGTAATACGGTGGTGAAAGTATAATAATCATAATCTAATCATAATCAATATAAGTATTGGTGATATAGTGTTACACAGGGGAGCTCCTCTGGGCTATAAGGAAGCAACTTACAGCTTTAATTGACAGCTTAGAAAAAATATACCGATAAGCTGTGAGCGAAGGAATTGAGGGGTCGAGTAAAAAACTGAGTAATCGATAGCTAAGGCAGGAGGAAGAGGAGGGAGAGAGGAGAGGAAGGGGAGGTGGAGGGAGAGGAAGGGGAACAGGGAGAGGAAGGGGAGCAGGACTGAGAGGAATAAAACGAAGAGGGAGATGAGGGTAAATGAACGAGAGGGAGAGGAAGAAGACATTTGAGAAGGGGGAGAAAGAATGAGAGAGAGAGAGAGAGAGAGAGAGAGAGAGAGAGAGAGAGAGAGAGAGAGAGAGAGAGAGAGAGAGAGAGAGAGAGAGAGAGAGAGAGAGAGAGAGAGAGAGAGAGAGAGAGAGAGAGAGAGAGAGAGAGAGAGAGAGAGAGAGATATGGAGAATTCGAGGCAACATTCTTCACTTACAGTGGTTTTTATTGCATTTACAACACCCTGACTAGTTCATTTTCTTCTTAAATTGGGTTGTCAGGTTTGTTGAACTTTGTCGTTAAACAAGGTGGTTAGGTCACTACGTTTGTCTTCCTCGATGAACAAAGATGTTAAGCTATTGGGTTTATTTGGGTTAGGTCATTAGGCTTACCTTCCTCGTTGAATGGGGTTGTTAGATCATTAGGTTTGTTTAACAGAACTGTTTGTCTATTGGGTCATTACCGTTGTTTCCTTCCTACTTAAAGAAGGCTGTTAGGTCATGAAGTTTGTCTTCCTCGTTAAATAGATTGTTGGGTCATTAAGATGTCTGGACTTCTTTAAAAAGGATTGTTGGATCATTAGGATGTCTGGCCTTTTGCCTGGACTTTATTAAATAAGACAGTTCGCTTATTAGGATGTCTGGACTTTACTAAATAAGACTTGGATTATTAGGATGTCTGGACTTCGGTAAATAGGACTGTTGGGTCATTAGACTCGCATAAACTAACTTTTCAACCAATAGTATGAGACTAACGGGAGGAGAACTACAAAGTGACTTAGCATCAGGAAATGACAGGCAAACAGATTTAATCCCAGGAAGGGAAGTATATGCAATGCCTTGGAGTAAGTGTCCAATACCATCTAGGTACCTCCCTTTGATAGGTCCAGTTCTCTGGATCAAAAGCCCTCTTTTGATGGAGTAAAAAAAAATTCATAACACGAATGATATTTGCTCATTTGCATATATACATATTTTTAATAAAAAAAAAATTGTAGGTACGTCAGTATGGATTTAATTTTTCTGATAAAAATTTCATTAATGTACTGAGGCCCTCGAGGAGGGTAATCAATAGTGTTGTAAGATGCTTCTGAAAGCAGTTATGGCAGTGAGAGGGGAGGGTGAGGGGAGGGAAATAGGGGAAGGTTTAGCGAAATTAAAGGGGAGAGGCAGAAGGGAAAAGAATGTGGGTGACTAGGAAAAAAAAGAGAGAGAGGGAGTGAAAGATGAAATGTGGAAAACGGTTGGAGAGAAATATAAATAATCATAACTATTATCATTACTAATATAATGTTTTCACCGTCATTATTTTCGTATCTTCCTTAGAGGCTGAAGTAGAAAGTGTCCTCTTTAAGTGCTTTCTATAGATACAGTAAATCCTCCTACGAAATACAGGAGACGAGTCGACACTGCTCATTATCGTATTGTATTACAAGAAGTGTAGAATGTTGATAAATGGTTCAGAGAACCGACAAATTGATAAATTAGACACATGTGCAACACTTGAGTATCTTTATTGAGGAAACGTTTCGCCACACAGTGGCTTCATCAGTCCAATACAAAGAAGAATGGTGAAGAACAGAAGGAGTTTGAGGTAATCAGTCCCTCAACCTGGAGTTGATGTAATTAGTCCATCAATCTTGTCGGTTCTCTCAACCATTTATCTACACTCCTGTCAGACACAGCAACATCTTGGCATCTTAATACAAGGAATTCTTCACTTGCCTAACCTTTAGTTATGACCTACTTCCACATTTGGATTTGTAAAGTGTGACACCACCTACGACTGCTGCACCTCACCTGCCTACAGTATATAAGCAGCGTCTTCGTGAATATGCTGCATTCTTTTCAAGATTGATGGACTGATTACATCGACTCCAGATTGAGGGACTGATTACCTCAAACTCCATCTGTTCTTCACCATTCTCCTTTGTATGGACTGATGAAGCCACTGTGTGGCGAAACGTTTCCTCAATAAAAATACCCAAGTATTGCACACATATGTCTAATTTACAAGAAATGATAAACCCGTGGGGGTTATTCACTGCAAAGAGGCGGAGGCTCGATTCTCCGTCAACTAATCGGGCTTCGGTCTCTGGCGAGCCACAAGAGAGACAAGCAGCAGGATGTCGGACAGTTCACCGTCAGTAATGATTTCTAATACATAAATAACCCACACACAGGAGAGAGAAACTGATGACGACGTTTCGGTCTGACTCGGACTATTTACAAGTCACACCGAAACGTCAAAAGCTACCCTCTCCTATGAGGGGGGAGAGGGTTATTTGCGTATTGCTCCAGTCACGGAGCAATACGCAGAGACCCGGGTGATTTCAATGCTTCCACGGGTTTGTGTCTCATGCGTTTAATTCTGCGTCAAAATAATTTCTAATTGATAGGTTTATGAGCAGACATGAGTAATGAAAGACACAAACAACTTAAGTCTTAGTTATAGCAACATTTCGCTCATTTAATTGGATTTAAAGCTTACAGATTATACATGGGCCATTAAGGTTGCAAGTAAACTGTTTATTGCCAGTCAATAGAAATCCCTAAAGAAAGAATTAAAGTAAACCTCAGTGTATATATATATATATATATATATATATATATATATATATATATATACCAGAGACATACAACCATCTGTGTATATATCTTGTGTTTCGCTCAAAATCTACATAAAATTATTCGGAAAACATGTCAACTGCTATTTATATTGTACGCCCAGTGAGGTGACTCGGGTGTCGAACTGGTCTCTCAATTCAGCTACACCCATATGACTCAATAAAACTACACCCATATGACTCAATACAGCTACACCCATATGACTCAATACAGCTACACCCATATGACTCAATACAGCTACACCCATATGACTCAATACAGCTACACCCATATGACTCAATACAGCTACACCCATATGACTCAATACAGCTACACCAATATAACTCGAAGCCTAATAACAAACATAACAAGATGGAGAACTAAAGTGTGCAATGAACACTTGTTAATACTCAATAATAACCCCACAGGGAGCCAAAAATTCGGAAGATTAATTGGTCTGTATATTTCGATCCCCTTCTGGGATCCTCTGCTGAAGAGTATACCAGGAAGGGGATCCAAATACACAAATACACAGATCAATTAATCTTCTGAGTTTCTCTATTCATGCGGGTTATTACTGAACATACAGCTGAATATATACACCGAGGGGTGTATGCCTCTCAGTGTATATATGCTAAGAGTTAAGTCCTTTTACAAGGGATTAAAGTATTCTTAACTATTTTTGCAAGGTGATATACAACCTTAATGACTATAATAATAGTATACAATATACAACCTTAATGACTATGATAATGGTATACAATATACAACCTTAATGACTATGATAATGGTATACAATATACAACCTTAATGACTATAATAATAGTATACAATATACAACCTTAATGACTATGATAATGACTATGATAATGGTATACAATACCGACAAGTTGATAAGACACATGTGCAACGGAAAGGTATCTTTATTCCTAAGCATTTCGTCAACACAGTAGGCTTCTTCAGTCGAATACAGTAGTTTTGAGGTGGTCAGTCCCTCAGCCAGAAGAAGAGTTCTGCTCCCATATTTTTATTGATTTTTTAATCGTATTTAAGTATTAATTTTTTACAATTTTTGGTTTCTCATAATTTACATTTTTTTTTATTATTCACACATTTTTTTCTTTGATTCAAATACAATCGATCATTTCCTTCGCTTTTCCTCATTTTCATCGGAGTTCTCCAATCCTTTTTTCCCCCGTTTCAAAATTGTCATGTGTGTCATGTGTGTCGCATGTGTTAGCAGGTGTTAGCAGGTGTTAGCAGGTGTCCAACACGTGGTAAAGATGTACACTCTGAGCGAAACATTTTCCCGTTAGAAGTTTGTTCTGCAACGTGTCTCTGTCACGATACTTGTTCTAACATGTTTTCAACACGTGTCCAGTGTGTCCGATATGTGTGTAACATGTGTAGTGGTGAACTGATGGACGTGGGATGCAGGGCAGGTGTTGAGCTCATTATTTAGTCAGGTGTCTTGCTGCTTCTTGTAACATATGTATATACTAGCGTATATTCTGCTAGTAAGTTTCCCACAGGTGTTTGTGAGTGGACCACAGGTGTGCATGTTATTGTGTAATCCACAGGTGGTCCTGAGTGGTTTGCAGGTGTTATCTAGTTGTCTACAGGTGTGGAAATAAGTCACCCACAGGTGTGTACGTTCCTGTGCACACCTGTGGGTGACTCGTTTACACACCTGTAAACCTCACAGACGTGCACGTTGCTGTGTGGTCCACAGGCGTGCACGTTGCTGTGTCGTCCACAGTTGTGCACGTTGCTGTGTCGTCCACAGGAGCGCACGTTGCTGTGTCGTCCACAGGTGCGTACGTTGCTGTGTCGTCCACAGGTGCCCATCTTAGTGAAACTGTGAAATCAAGCAGACCAGATGACCAGCACTGACGCCAAGAGTGACTTTTCACCCACGACCACTCACACTTGAGGGTATAATGGGGACCACTGGGCTCGATACGGCGTACGCTGTCAGTACCCTTATAAACCCAAACAATAACATGGAGACCACTGGCGTTCACAACAGACGCCAAAATAAACGAGAGGACAATAATTTGCCAGTTGTTAGCTACAATAAAAACTTCATGCTAGTGAGCCACAGGATATACAAACATCCATGAAATACTTGTGTTTCATGGATCTTGGGAACTGTGACTTAATAAGTGGAACTCCAAGATAAAAGGACGGGGAGTAGCGAGTCCTGGTCATAACAAAGCGAGAAAGCCCCCCAAATGTGAATAAACAGCGAGATGATGTTAAATGCTCAAGGCTCCTCAAACAGGAGGGATTTTGGGACGGGGGGGGGGGGGACACAATACGACTAAGTACCCAAATAAACGCAAAGAATTAAACTACGAGGGATATAACAAAAAAAAATCGCGAAACGTTCGCGAACGCCGCGTAAAGTGAAACAAAATTTACCGTGATTTATTGACAAATCGCGGCAAGAAACGTCGTAAACGTGCATCCAAGCAGCAGAAAGAAATAAAGGATGCTCTCGCTCTTAAGCCTTGAGGGAGGCGCCGTCAGGAGGGTGCCTACAGCAGGAGCAAGCAAGAGACGCGATGCTCGTGCTACCAAGCCCAGGCGGAGGAGCGTCAGGATGCTTAAGCGTAGTGGGCTCCTGTTGAGGTAATTAATATTTCATCAAGGTGAGAGCAATGAAAATAAATCAAGTCGTAATTAACGAGGTTTCATAAGTATAAGCGTAGCAAGAGCACCGAGGAGGAGGAGGAGGAGGAGGGGAAGAGGAAGAGTAGGAGGGGAAAGAAGAGAAGTGAAGGAAGAGTTAGAGGGTAAGGAAGATGAAAAAGCAAGAGGGGAAAAAAGAGAATTAAGAGAAGGAAAATGAAGATAAGGAAAAGTAGGAGGGAAAGGAAGATCAGAAAGAGGAGGAATTTAAGATAAAGAAGAGGAAAAAAAAGGGTGGTGGAGGAAAAAAGGAGAAAGATCAGCAAAGCTGGAATAGTTAGAGAAGATAAAGAAAAAAAGAAGTGCTAGGTTATTGCACTAGAGGACAAGCTGAAAAACAACTCTTCAAAGAAAGGAGTGATAACGAGGAAAGGAGTGATAACGAGGAAAGGAGTGATAACGAGGAAAGGAGTGATAACGAGGCTTGTGCTTTTTCTTACGAAATGCAGAAGTCAAAGACAACCAGCTGCTTTCCATTACGAATTGCAGACTTATGTTTTTTTTTTTTTTTTTTTGGTAACAAGATTGTCAACAAAAGTCAAGCATTAAAAGGGGAGGTTACTGGCTTTTGCATCTTAGTTACGAACTAATATTCGAGTTAGAAGCCAGAATGAATTAAGAGGACTTTACGGGTTACAGGTCGGTATGAAACAAACATTAATCCAATCCCGAAACTCCACGAGAGTCAATAGTTCCCCCCCACAAAAAAAAAAAAAAAATACTGACTTATAATAACCCATTTCCCATTAAGGCTACGTACCAGAATTGTCTGTATTTCCCTTGGCTCTGGAAAGCTTAAAACGATTCCAGAGAAGTGTGGGGGTAGGGGGGATTGGGGGTAGGGAAGGATGAATGGGGGAGGTCGAAAAGGATTATTTTCGTCATTCAATAATATTTGCTGTGCCTGCAGCGGGCAAGGTCGGTGCGGAGAAGAGAAAAATCCATAAGGGGGCCACGAGACGACGGACGCACGCGGCGAAGAATAACTTCAAGAGGATCTGATAGAGGGCAGCGCGCCGGGCCCGGCTAAATGGGATTCAGCGCTTTTTACAACTGGGTTACGATCCCGACAAACACGCTCGGAACAAAAACACATCACGAGTTATGATCTTACATTGTTTTATTCTCAGAGTTATTATCTTCCGGTGTTGCTCCCCCTCCTACCCTCCCCCCATTTTTTTTAGCGTTACATACTTCCAGAATTATTGCATTTTCTCAGTTTTGAATATATATTTTTTGTAATTCTTGTAATTCTCAATTTTTGAGTACGATAGAAGCTGGAAGACTGCAGGAGGAAGTTGGAACAGGAGGAGAGCCGCTGCAGCCTCCTCCTGGATGCATTAATCATGCGAGTCATACTTAAAGATTCACTTGCAGACTCTCACTGTGATCGTCTTGTCCCTCGCACTGTAAAACTCATGTCATCGCTCCGGCCTCCACACGAGAACGAAATTTTTGAGTCTCAGTGTGGAATATCCTGGAGGGTACAAGACATGTACATCTTAAATCACTACGCAGTCAGGAAAATACAATGTTCTGATGAAAATGGGTAGCACACAGGTTAAAAGCAAGGGACATGTGAAAGATTTAAATCATGAATCCCGAATGGAAGGGGGTCCCAAATAGTAGTCCCAAACAGCGTTTATGGGAGGCGCTAAACTCTCAGGTGGCTTACAGCATCTGGAGACTCTGCTGCACTCAGATTTGATCCGTATATTTGGTAGAGTAGCTCTGAATTCTTGAATCAAGAACCTTCACCAGCATTAAGGCCCTTCCCTCCTCTTCCCTTCTTGAAGGGGATGCGTTTTTAGATGGTAGAGATTCCTAGAGAGAGAGAGAGAGAGAGAGAGAGAGAGAGAGAGAGAGAGAGGGTTCCAGGTGATAGATAGCGGTTCCAGATAATGGAATCCCACATATTAGCAAGTCTCACATATTGGAAGCTCTAGATAGCAGGGGTCCCACATACTAAGAGCTCCAGATAGTGTGGTCCAAAGCAGTGGAGTCCCATGTAATGAGAGAATTTATATGTACCAGTTAAATGTAGGTGCTTTTTTTACAGTCTTACCTCCAACAAACATTGTCTTAAAAAAAATATTGATAATGAATTACATTTAACTTAACGAATCTCGTAGTAATACCAGTAGTGTTTTATCATTGCTGAGAATTAAATGTTACTAGAACGAGAGGAAGATGGTAAGGAAGAAGAATGGGAGAGGGAAAGGAGGAGGAGAAGCAGTAGCAGAAGAAGCAACAGAAGAAGAAGCAGAAAAAGAAGAAAGAAATAGAAAAGGAGACAAAAGAGGAAGACGACGAGAAAGAAAAGAGGGTGAAGGAAAAGAAGAAAAAATAATAATAGTAGTAGTAGTAATAGTAGTAGTAATACTAATAGTAGTAATAGTAGTAGTAGTAACAGCAGTAATAGTAGTAGTAATAATTAAAGAGCTTGTGTATGGTAATCCGGCAGTGGCATTTGATAAACTATGACTTCCTATATGTGGGTAAGATAGTCATGTTTGTTGTTTTAAAAGAATTTGAACTTCAACCAGAGGTAAGAGAACATACCGAGTAGTGAAAAGATGGAACAATTTCTCTCTCTCTCTTTCTCTCTCTCTCTCTCTCTCTCTTCTCTCTCTCTCTCTCTCTCTCTCTCTCTCTCTCTCTCTCTCTCTGGTTTCTGAGGGAAATCACGAGAAAAAAAATTATATACTTTTGGTAGTAGGAAAAAATAATCTTAGGAATCTCTGAAAACGAAGAGTGAGAAAACAATATTTCTCCCCCGTACAAAATGCAGGAGGATTTTTTTTTTATCCTATCGTAATAGATATATTTATCTCTACATCTATGACTGCAATTTCCGCATTTTATCCATCAGGAAAAATCGTTAAGAAATATTTACTGCAATGAGTAACAAGAGAAAAAAAAATTCGTTGGGGGATTTTTTTTTTTTGTCTTCGTTCGGGAGAATAATTATGGCATGGGGAAGCGCTAAACTACTGGGGACCTTACAGCGCTTGGGGAATGGGAGGCAATCTGATCTGAGGAATGAGGAAAGGGGGTGAAGAGCCCGTCACCAGCATCCAGGTCAGTCCGGGAGAAAATGAGAGTTGGTTATCCCAGCCAAGAATAAAAATCACAATACGGTGACTGCAACAATTTACAATTGCAAGCAACGTGTGCAAAAAAAAAAAATTATTGCATCGTCTGTTTCTCAATCTCGAGTTTCAAACAGAGACAGTGATGCAATTTCTCCTTGGCTTTACTGCGTGAATATTGCTTCACCCTGCACTGGATGCTGCATCCTTGGTTGTTATAGCAACCAGTCACGTCTCAGGGGATGCTTCCATTTTTATTATGACAACCAGTCATCTCCCAGGAGATGCCTCCATATTGGTTGTTATGACAACCAGTCATCTCCCAGGAGATGCCTCCATCTTGGGTGTTATGACAACCAGTCATCTCCCAGAGGTTACTACAATCCTGTCATGCAACCAGTAGTCTCCCAGTAGTCTCCCAGGGTTATATTAGAATATCCGTTGTCATAGCAACCAGTAGTCTCCCAGGGTTATATTAGAATATCCGTTGTCATAGCAACCAGTAGTCTTCCAGGGAATGCTGCAACCATGGTTGCCATAGCAACCAGTAGTATTCCAGGAAATTATACAATCATGGTTGTCATAGCAACCAATATTATTCCAGGGAATGCTACAACCATGGTTGTCATAGCAATCAGTAATCTTCTAGGGAATGCTACAACCATGGTTGTCATAGCAATCAGTAATCTTCTAGGGAATGCTACAACCATGGTTGTCATAGCAATCAGTAATCTTCTAGGGAATGATACAACCATGGTTGTCATAGCAATCAGTAATCTTCTAGGGAATGATACAACCATGGTTGTCATAGCAATCAGTAATCTTCTAGGGAATGATACAACCATGGTTGTCATAGCAATCAATAATCTTCTAGGGAATGATACAACCATGGTTGTCATAGCAATCAATAATCTTCTAGGGAATGATACAACCATGGTTGTCATAGCAATCAATAATCTTCTAGGGAATGATACAACCATGGTTGTCATAGCAATCAATAATCTTCTAGGGAATGATACAACCATGGTTGTCATAGCAATCAGTAATCTTCTAGAGAATGATACAACCATGGTTGTCATAGCAATCAGTAATCTTCTAGGGAATGATACAACCATGGTTGTCATAGCATTCAGAAATCTAGGGAATGCTACAACCATGGTTGTCAGAGCAACCAATCTTTGTCAATTCCACTTCAACTTTTTAGCCTAATTTAAAAAAAATATGATATGGATTGTGGTAACCAAGATTGATCATATGAGTGTAAGTCGCGTAATTTAAAGTTGCTAAGTTTAACAACTTTAGCGAAGTTATGTTGTGCTTATATTTTCTGATGGTTGCATAGTGGGTCTGAGTGTGGAAATAATATAATGTGTGTGTGCATGTATGATTGTGTAAGTGTATTTGTATGTTTGTGTGTGTGTTCATGAGCGTTTGTGCTCATGAGCGTGTTTGTGTGTGTGTTTAAGTGAGTGTGTGTGTTTAAGTGAGTGTGTGTGTTTAAGTGAGTGTGTGTGTGTGTGTGTGTGTGTGTGTGTGTGTGTGTGTGTGTGTGTGTGTCAAGTCCCTCTGCACGAGGACAGCCAAGAGCTAACTGCATTTTCCACACCTACAGGTCATTATCATTTCCTCAAAATGGCCTTCGGTTTACGCTCCTCGCCTATCACCTTCTCAAGGCCTCATAGGTAATGTACTCATGGTGTACTTAGATGACGTAATTGTCATATCTGAAGACGTGGAGACACATCTGAAAAGACTTGATTTGGTACTTGGTAAGCTTGAAGAGGCCAATTTAAAGATCAAACTGTCTAAATGTCAATTTCTCAGATCAGAAATCAAGTTTCTTGGTCACGTAGTCACTCCTAGAGAGGTTATGACTTACAAAAGTAAAGTAACTGCAGTATTAAATTTTCCATCTCCAAAAACTGCTGATGCCATAAGATCCTTCGTGGGCTTAGCAGGTTTCCATAGATCCTCATTGCTAATTTTTTTTTCTATAGCAGCTCCTCTAACTGAGTTGCTTAAGAAAGATTCTCCTTTTGTTTGGACCTTCCATCAAGAAAGTGCATTCCAAACTCTCAAAGAAAAGCTAACATCTGCTCCTGTTTTGAAATTCCCAGATTTTTCTAACCCTTCCTATCTAACAACTGATGCTAGTTCTATTGGCATAGGTGCCACCCTAGAAGACCGATAACAAGTACAACGCAGTTGCATTTTCTAATCGTGTCCTTACAAAGGCTGAACGTAATTATACAGTAACTGAGCAAAAAGCCTTACCGAGACATTATATAAAAATACCCTGTTCATGTCTTGACAGATCATGCTCCACTGATACCTTTATTCCAGAATAAACAACCTACTGGAAGATTAGCCAGATGGTCCTTGACTATCCAAGAGTTCAACCCTACCTTCAAACACTTACCTGGCAAGTCAAATGTGGTCGCAGATGCTTTATCATGACATATTAGTATATTAACAGCAAATCCTCCATTTAGTGCTGAGGATGTAAAGAATGTTCAAAGAACACATCCCATGTGGGTCTGGTGTGATTTGATTCCTGCTACAGGAAGATCAAACTTTCTCTGTGAGGCCACCAGCACCCATCAGTGACTGTCATGAACCAAGAGTTACTGTACCGCACAGCTGAGCTGGGTACTCCTAGCAGAAGGGTATATCAGTTAGTAATTCCACAGTCACTAGTGAGTGTAGCCTTACAGCTAGTTCACGATGTACCAGGTGTTGTTGCACACCCTGGTGTGGATCGTTCTGTAAAACAAGCCAGATTGAAATATTTACTGATATTTCTGAGTATGTTAAGAAATGTAGTGTCTGTATGCAGAATGAAGGTAATGTTAAGTGGTCCTAATCGAATGCAGGTGTATCCCACTACCAGCGAACCATGGAAAAGAGTTGCACTAGATTTGTCAATATTCAATGTTCCCTCCAGAGCAACAAACATCTGTGTGTTATGGTAGATCATTTCACCAGATATTGTGAGTTAGTTCCTATTGCAGATAACACTGCCGAGATAGTAGCTAAAGCGTTTAAGGAACGCATAATCTGCAGGTATACTACATCTAAGTCCCTAGTGACAGATAATGGAGGTGAATTGTGTGATGAGATTCTTGAAAAGTTGTGTACTTTGTACAAGATCTCTAAATCAACCATTGTTCCTCACCATCCTGCCAGTAATGGTCTCACGTAAAGAACAAATAAGAAAGTACTCGATGTGTTGAGAGCCACTATTAATCCCAAGAGTGCAACCTGGGATGAAGTTATACCTGATGTTCAGTGTGCCATAAATTCTGCTTACAATGTTTCTATAGGTGACACTCCACATTATGCATTGTATGTTGTAGATAAGTGCTTACCATATGAGTTATATTCTAATCCGAAACCAAATTATAATCCTGATGATTTCATAGCAACTAGTACCAGCTTAGCTCAAGGTGTCTTCAGAAGACTCCGAGAATCTTCATAAATCAACAACAGCAGAATTTACAAGAGTCACTAATACTCGAGCAAAACCAACCAAAATTAAAGTAGGTTCGAGAGTTATGCTGACTACCTTTAATAAAACATCCACAATGCCTAAACTCGATCAAAAGTTTGTTGGTCCATATCGAGTAGACGAACATGTCAGTGGCAATAAGTATAAAGTTCGAAAAATCAGTACTGGTCAATATAAAGAATTTCATTTAGATCATATGAAGTTATTAATATTGGTAGAATTACCGACAATATGTTAAGTAAAAGGACACAAATGCAACTAATGTGACATTTTATTGTGGCAACGTTTCGCTCTCCAGGAGCTCCTGGAGAGCGAAACGTTGCCACAATAAAATGTCACATTAGTTGCATTTGTGTCCTTTAACTTAACATATGAAGTTAGTATGCGATGATGATGAAATTCCTAATATCCAGTCAAATGCGACAGACTCTGACAATTCTCCTGACTCAGTACCCTCTACCACTAACAACAGGACAAACAAACCTGACCGTTGTTATTCCTTACATACACGACAAGTAATGAGGAATCCACAAGTATCATTTCTAAATAGCAATTCAGATTCTCCTCAACCACGGCATGTGTTAGCCAATGCAACAGAGTTTGACCCTCACCCATCCCCCAGAGATGATGACCACTCTGCATATGTAAATCTCACCCTATCAGAGTTGGGGTTAAATGTAAACAATCTATATACATAGATAATCTAGCCTAGAAAGTATTTCAACTCTTTACTATATCAACTAATTGATGTTCAAATTTTTTTTTAAGTATTCACGTTCTCTCAGAGTTCTGAGATTTAACAGTAAAAGACTTGTGTGCACCAAGTCTGCATTTTCTGTTAAAAAAAATTTTCTTTGTAAATATATGCTTCCTCAGAATCCGAAGATCACATGAATACAGATCGACTGATCTTCTCTTTCTCTTGTTAATCTATACTACCATTGATTCTATAATTTACAATGATTTGTGATATAATTTGTAATGCATTACAATCAGTTATCATCCTTATGTATAGTTATTTATGTTCAACTGTTGTGTACATTGATATTGTATAGAATTAGCCCAGAGCCATAATGCCTACAGTCTATAGTGTGTATAAATTAGCTGTATGTCGGGATGCCATACGTTAGCATCACCGAGCTGTCAGTACTATTACTGTGTACTTGTGTATACTTAGATAATCCGAGCTACTTTACAGATAGGCTTCCTTCTAGCTGTGACGTCCACGAGACCCCTCACATATGAGCCGTAGGCCACAGCGTTCATTCTCACTTCCACGCTAGGCATAGTAGACTCGACAGGCATGCCTGGGCTTCTCAAGACTCTCTTAATTATACACCTCCAAGACATCCCATGTGTGTATTTCTTACTCCAGTATCTCCTGACGAACCCTCACGACATGTGTGAGTGTGAGTGTGTGTGTGTGTGTGTGTGTGTGTGTGTGTGTTTACTCACAGCATTGTGTTAAAGGAGGGGGAGGGGAGGTAGAGTCCCAGCTCTTGGGCCCCATGTCGTAAACTACAAACCCCGGAATTACTATCTAATCACACGGTCCATATCATACTTAATTCTGAAACTGTGTATTGACTTGGCCTCCACTACTTCCTCATCAACCTCACTTCACCTATTTCCCGAACGTCCTTGTGGCACACCTGGCTTCAGCTTCCAAGTGTCCCGTCACCCCTGTGCCTCTGTTCGCAACAGTCTCACCCCTGTGCCTCTGTTTGCAACAGTCTCACCCCTGTGCCTCTGTTTGCAACAGTCTCACCCCTGTGCCTCTGTTTGCAACAGTCTCACCCCTGTGCCTCTGTTTGCAACAGTCTCACCCCTGTGCCTCTGTTTGCAACAGTCTCACCCCTGTGCCTCTGTTTGCAACAGTCTCACCCCTGTGCCTCTGTTTGCAACAGTCTCACCCCTGTGCCTCTGTTTGCAACAGTCTCACCCCTGTGCCTCTGTTTGCAACAGTCTCACCCCAGTGCCTCTGTTTGCAACAGTCTCACCCCTGTGCCTCTGTTTGCAACAGTCTCACCCCTGTGCCTCTGTTTGCAACAGTCTCTCTGTTCTTATCCGCCGTCAAATCCTCTGAGTCACTTCTGTCATAACTATGCCTTCCTTAGTCGTTCTCTCTTACAAAGTCGTCAGGGTCATTTCCCTTAGTCTCTCCTCTTAACTCGAGTCCCTCAGCTCGGGGAGGTAGTCTTGTTGCTAGTGTTTATACCTCGAGTTTTCGTACGTGCTTTTAACAAGTGGGGGATCCATGCTGGTACTGCATACTTCATGATGGGTCTCATATATGTCGTGTACAGAATCTTTAAAAAAAAAAAAAAAAAAAAAAAAAAATTGCTGAGGTTTCTGAAGGCGGTTCTGAGATGAGCAAAACCTCGTTCACGAGAGCGTTCACAGGTCAAGGAGCGTTTTCGAGAACCATAGAACATTTTCGACAGCCACAGAACGTTCTTGAGAACCACAGAGCGTTCTCAAGAGCCACAGAGAATTCTCGAGAACAATAGAACGTCTTCGACAACCACAAAACGTTCTCAAGAGTCACAGAGCGTTCTCAAAACTACAAAAAAAAACAGACAAGAACACCATTCAACCTTCATTCACTCCTCCCAATAACATAGGTTCCCCAGATGTGTTCAAAACCCGCTGTAGGTTTCAACCCATCGTTCTCAAGAGCCACGTTTGGTTACCAAGACGTCAGAAACCAACAAGAGGCATCAACTTAGGCTTTCCGGTCACTCTAATGACTTCGAGAAAGTTGGACCATTACACGGACCACAGCAACGCAGTGGGCGTTCTCAAGAATGTTCGTCATTTCTCATTTATCTTCATAAGGCGGTGAACGTGTTCCTGGAGACTCACTGTGCCTGGTTTAAGAATTCATTGAAAAATTTACTATCTGCCGCGAGATTTCACTGCAAGATGTAAGATGGGTGCTGTGAGCTGCCGCTGCAAGATGCTAAAAGCAAAGTAGCTTGTGTTGCTGCATTATATGAAGGACAGAGTACCCTGCATTGCTGCATGACGTGAAGGATAGAGTAGCTTGTGTTACTGCATGACGTGAAGGACAGAGTGGCTTGTGTTACTGCATGACGTGAAGGACAGAGTGGCTTGTGTTACTGCATGACGTGAAGGACAGAGTGGCTTGTGTTACTGCATGACGTGAAGGACAGAGTGGCTTGTGTTACTGCATGACGTGAAGGACAGAGTGGCTTGTGTTGCTGCATGACGAAGGACAGAGTGGCTTGTGTTGCTGCATGACGTGAAGGATAGAGTGGCTTGTGTTACTGCATGACGTGAAGGACAGAGTAGCTTGTGTTACTGCATGACGTGAAGGACAGAGTGGCTTGTGTTACTGCATGACGTGAAGCACAGAGTGGCTTGTGTTGCTGTGTGACGTAAAGGACAGAGTGGCTTGTGTTGCTGCGTGACGTGAAGGACAGAGTGGCTTGTGTTGCTGCATGACGTGAAGGACAGAGTGGCTTGTGTTGCTGTATGACGTGAGGACAGAGTGGCTTGTATTACTGTGTGACGTGAAGGACAGAGTGGTTTGTGTTGCTGTGTGACGTGAAGGACAGAGTGGCTTGTGTTACTGCATGACGTGAAGGACAGAGTGGCTTGTGTTGCTGTATGACGTGAAGGACAGAGTGGCTTGTGTTGCTGTGTGACGTGAAGTACAGAGTGGTTTGTGTTGCTGTGTGACGTGAAGGAGAGAGTGGCTTGTGTTGCTGTGTGACGTGAAGGACAGATCAGCTTGTGTTGCTGTGTGACGTGAAGGACAGAGTGGCTTGTGTTACTGCATGACGTTAAGGACAGAGTGGCTTGTGTTGCTGTGTGACGTGAAGGACAGAGCAGCTTGTGTTACTGCATGATGTTAAGGACAGAGTGGCTTGTGTTACTGCATGATGTTAAGGACAGAGTGGCTTGTGTTACTGCATGACGTGAAGGACAGAGTGGCTTGTGTTGCTGTATGACGTGAAGGACAGAGTGGCTTGTGTTACTGCATGACGTGAAGGACAGAGTGGCTTGTGTTGCTGCATGACGTGAAGGACAGAGTGGCTTGTGTTGCTGTGTGACGTGAAGGACAGAGTGGCTTGTGTTATTGCATGACGTTAAGGACAGAGTGGCTTGTGTTGCTGCATGACGTGAAGGACAGAGTGGCTTGTGTTGCTGTGTGATGTGAATGTTTCTGAAACTTGTTACTTTTCAGTACCGAAACGCAACAAGTATTGAAACAACAACAGGGAAACGCTTCATTAATTTCGTCCATGGCAGTTTTTGCACATATTAAGAAACATTCATAAACCGTTATTTCAACTCTCGTTAATTGACCGATTTCTTTTTATACGTTGAAACTACGTAGGTCAATCAGCGCAGAGAGTGGTGGAGGCTCGATCCTCCTTCCTCTGAGAATGACACACTATCTGGTCGTACTCGGCTAGTTTTTTCCCGTGACGGACCACCTAAATTTTAAGACCCAAGCCATCTCCCACCAAAAGTAGACTGACCTAAAAAAAAAGAGAGGAAACACAATCAACCATAATTCACTTAACAGTTGTCTATTGCTACATAGAGGAAATACCCTCAGAATGATGCTACCCTACTCTGGTAAAAACCTTGGTTACAGATACCAACAAATTGCTTTCAAAAGAAACGTGAGCAAACACTAGGACATAAAAAACGTTTTCTAATAAATATGTACTACTGTTTACTCACGAATCTATTTTTTTTACCCAACTCTATAGTGGGAGCAAAAGCTTCGTTTCCAGCCATGTCACATTTCACCACATAGGATGGGTTTCTTGCATCACGTGATGTAATCTCTGGGACTTCAGGATGCCGCGGGAATGGTCTTAACCACAAGACTTGGAGTTAAACTTGCAAACAAGCGTCCAGGTACTTGCTGGAAGTTCCAGAAGCGAGATGGGTTGTGCGTTGGTGATTACTCGGTCGGCTGGAAGGGGAATTTGCAACGGCACAAGTTGCAGAACGAGCTTTAATTGGCACAACGTGTTGCTTTGTGTAGAGCTTTATTAAGTCTTGACACAGTGAGGAAAAAAAGGTGTATTCAAGTCATGATGAAGCTCTACACAGAGCGAAACCTAGTGACAATCAGAGTGTTTTACAAATTGTGATTTTTGTCCTTGTACTTGTCTGTAATACTCAATTTCATACTCCCATTCTCGGGAGTGTTTGTGGGGATGGGGTGGTGCTCACTGTCACAACAATGGCCTCTTGGAAGTCAGACAGAAGATAAGTGCAAATGTTAAAAAGATATTATATATATAGGTGGAGAGTGAGGTGTGAGTGACACACAGTGACCTGAAGAATGCTATATTGGGAAGAGGACAGGTAGACAATGGAATCATGTGACTCCTCTTTTGTTAGGTAGGCAAAACACCACTTATCTAACAACACAGGAGTCACATGACCCCACTGACTACCTATCCTCATTCCAACATGTCATTCTTCAGGTCACCATGTGTCACTCACACCTCACTCTCCACCTAAATATATATACTGTCTTCCTAACCTCTGTGTTAGAAGTGAACAAGGTCCTAGTGTTTTCTTACGTGTTTTTCTGAAAGAGTGCAATGTGTGTGTGGATGAGGCAGGACCCTGTATATGGAAGCCACTATGAGAGGTTGTGCCTTGTTAGACAGGACACCGTAGACGGTGGGTTTGTAAATGAATTGAGTTTTTGTCTAATTGCTATACGACTACCACCATTTCAGTCACGACCACCACTACCATCTCTCTCACGATTACATCCATCCCAGTCACGACTACCACCACCACCATCCCAGTCACGACTACCACCATCACCATCCCAGTCACGACTACCACCATCCCAGTCACGACTACCACCACCACCAACCCAATCACGACTACCATCACCATCATCCCAGTCACGACTACCACCACCATCCCAGTCACGACTACCACCATCATCCCAGTCACGACTACCACCACCATCCCAGTCACGACTACCACCACCATCCCAGTCACGACTACCACCACCATCCCAGTCACGACTACCACCACCATCCCAGTCACGACTACCACCACTATCCCAGTCACGACCTTCGTCAAAATCTTTCTCGATTATTCCTAATCATCTCAAGCGCTACTGTAATCATCACACTCATGACTACTGATTCAAATCAACAAAACCATTAGGGAGATAAATGGTACAAAATATCTACACAATGGAAAAAGGAAATGCCGTATAATGCCTTCTATTATTGACAATGTTTAGCCTACATTTATGAAGTGTAGTTACGGGAAGAGGTGAGGTGTGTTGACACCTCACCTGACTCTTCACTATAAGATCGCATTTCCATTACCACCATGCTGGAAGGTACTTCTTACCATCACTTGGTAATGCTAATACTAAAGTAACAGCGCCCTGCAGTCACTCTTCCAGTCACTCATTGAGTGCCATCACCCAGTCACTGCTAGTCTCATCACCCAGTGAATATTATAATCAGCCCATTGCTTCCACTGTTACTAAAATTGCAATCATTATCGCTCGAGGCAGCAAATCACTGTAAATTTTCCTTTAAGAGGCGACAGCCGTCATACAGTCCTACAAGCAAAAGCCTCGGATCTTTTTCCCACTTCGAGAAACTCAAATCACTGGAAATCAGCCAAATGCCATCGTGGTAATACTAACCACAAACACCTCAACAACTGACCACGGAACAGGTAGCGTTAGAACCCATGGTGAGTGACGTAAAATTCCAGGCCAGTGGGTAAGCCACTTGACCAGCTGGCTACAATAAGATTCATCCAACTAGGTATATTTATACACCATATAGAAGTTAACATGGGCCACCACTGTGACCACAAATGCAAGTTTTTACAGATGAATCTCCCTCCAGCGTGAGATTCATCTGTACAAACTTACATTTATGGTCACCGTGGTGGCCCATGCTAACCTTCCTATGGTGTATAAATATACATTGTTGGATGAATCTTATTGTAGCCAGCTGGCCCAGTGGCTTACGCACTGACCTGGAGTTTTAGTCTCACTTGTCACCCTTTCGGTGGTCTGTTGTTTGCAACCAAGTTATTACGATTTCATGTTCCCTCTACAGCTGCTGGAGCATCTGACCCACCTGTGTGGGTGGCAAGTGGATCACACACCCGCCTTCTCCCGGCACCCACACTAACACCCATAATCCTGTAGCACCCGAACTCATACCAACCAAGCAACCTACCCTATGAAAATTACAACTCTTCACACCCATTCTCCACCACCAACAACCACACCAACCACAACAACCACATCAACCACACCAACCTGTGTGATGCACATGGTACAGAAAACCGATAAAGTGAAGAATGAGACACTTGTGCAACATATGGGAATCTTTACTGAGGTAACGTTTCGCCCACCAGCGGCTTCTGCAGGCCAATACAGAGAAGGGTAAAATATGAATGGAAGAACGAGGTAATGAGTCCCTCAGCCTGGAGACGATGTGTTCAGTCCGTTCTTATTTGCGCTGGACTGAAGAAGCCGCTGGCTGGGGAGACGTTTCCTCAATAAAGATTCCCATATGTTGCACAAGTGTCTCATTGCACAGCAACCTGACCTACCAAAGCTGCTCTTCCCACACATCTACCACCCCCCTTCCTCCCAAGAAACTCTCTCCCCAACTCACTCTTCTCCCCAACTCACTCTTCTCCACAACTCACTCTTCTCCACAGCCCCTGTCCCCAACCCACTCTTCTCCCCAACCCACTCTTCTCCCCAACCCACTCCCCAACCCACTCCTCTCCCCATCTACTGTGAAACAAGACCAGGAGGTCCAAGTCACCCACAAGTCTATGGATGGAAAACTGCCTGACGGAGGGGCAGGCGGAGGAAGGGTGGTAATGGGGGAGGGGGAAAGGGAGACTTGAAACTGCCCTTTCCTGGCCCAGGGGGAGTGAAGACGGCCGCTTTAGCTTGTTATGTGACGTGTAAAGGGAACAGGTTGCCCCACTCCCCACTCACTCACTCCCCACTCACTCCAAAGAGCAGACCAACTAATTAGCTGTGGGGAGACCAGCCTGGGAGTGTAGTTGAACACCCAGACTCATAGTCGCCCCTCAACTCTTCTGGGAGGGGAGAGGAGGAAGAGGAAGGGGGAAAAGGGAGGAGAGTGAGGGGAAAGGAAGATTGAAGGGGGAGAGAGAGAGAACTAGGGGAGTGGAGACTACAGAAAAAATGGGAAGGAAAAGTGATAAGAAATGGGGAAGGGAGGGAGAGGGGAGGGAGAGGTGATAGAGAAACAGAGGAAATGGAGCGAGAAAGAAAGGAAGAAACATATTGATACTGGTAGTGGTACTGGAAGTCGTTGTAGTGGTCTTAGTTGTAATAATAGTGGTAGTGTTACTAGCACTGGTAGTAGTGGTGACATTGACGGTGGTGGTAATAGTGATAATGGTGGAAATGGTGGTGGTGATACTGGCGGTAGTGGTAGCGGCACTGGTGGAGGTGGTAGTGGTGGCACTGGTGGTGGTTGTAGTGGCAGCACTGGTGGTGGTTGTAGTGGCAGCACTGGTGGTGGTTGTAGTGGCAGTGGTGGTGGTGGTACGGGTAGTGGTGGTGGTGGCACGGGTAGTGGTGGTGGTGGCATTGGTAGTGGTAGCAGTGGTGGTGGTGGTACGGGTAGTGGTGGTGGTTCGGGTAGTGGTGGTGGTACGGGTAGTGGTGGTGGTACGGGTTGTGGAGGTGGTGGCATTGGTAGTGGTGGCAGTGGTGGTGGTGGTAGCAATGGTGATGGTGGTGACGGCGGCACTGGTGGTGATATTGGTTGTGGTGGCATTGGTAGCAGTGGTGGTGGTGGCATTGGTAGCAGTGGTGGTGGTGGCATTGGTAGTGGTAGCAGTGGTGGTTGTACGGGTAGCGGTAGCAGTGGTGGTGGTACGAGTAGTGGTGGTGGTGGCATTGGTAGTGGTAGCAGTGGAGGTGATGGTGGAAATGGTGGTGACGGTGGTAGCGGTGTCGGTGGCGGCGGCACTGGTGGTGATATTGGTGGCAACTAACCATCAGCGAAGGATGGTTTCGACAGGTGTGTTCAGACAGACAGACAGACAGACACACACACAGACAGACACACACACACACACACACACACACACACACACACACACACACACACACACACACACAGAGGAAGAATAACACTGGACTACACAGAAGACGGAAATGCGTTGTGGTCAGGGGGTAAAACGGATAAAATAGGAAATGGCCATGAACAAAGAATAGATAAAACCCTGCGTGGAAAAAAAAACTGTAAAAGTTTATACACAGAAAGGAAAAAAACCCAGAAAGTTATAGAGAAGGGTGAAAGCTATGGTGTGTGAATACGCGAGAGGCAGGGAACCTCTTGCTGCCTCCAACCTTAACACTAATACACTTATATTTCTCATTATTTTAGGTATTTTATTAATATTTCTACTGAAATGATCAAACTTATTGCAAATTTTATTATTATAATTATTACAAGTGTTAAAAGCTGTTTCAAAAAACTCTAAATTTTAATAATAAACGAACAATGAGAAGGTTATAGAGGAGAATACTCTAGGGGAATAGTTTCCCCACCCTGAGAGATTAAATTAATTACTGGGGAAGTTTCCCCACCCTGAGAGATTAAATTAATTACTGGGGAAGTTTCCCCACCCTGAGAGATTAAATTAATTACCGGGGAAGTTTCCCCACCCTGAGAGATTAAATTAATTACTGGGGAATAGTTTCCCCACCCTGAGAGATTAAATTAATTACTGGGGAAGTTTCCCCACCCTGAGAGATTAAATTAATTACTGGGGAATAGTTTCCCCACCCTGAGAGATTAAATTAATTACTGGGGAAGTTTCCCCACCCTGAGAGATTAAATTAATTACTGGGGAAGTTTCCCCACCCTGAGAGATTAAATTAATTACTGGGGAAGTTTCCCCACCCTGAGAGATTAAATTAATTAAGGGGAAGTTTCCCCACCCTGGGAGATTAAATTAATTACTGGGGAATAGTTTCCCCACCCTGAGAGATTAAATTAATTACTGGGGAAGTTTCCCCACCCTGAGAGATTAAATTAATTACTGGGGAATAGTTTCCCCACCCTGAGAGATTAAATTAATTACTGGGGAAGTTTCCCCACCCTGAGAGATTAAATTAATTACTGGGGAAGTTTCCCCACCCTGAGAGATTAAATTAATTACTGGGGAAGTTTCCCCACCCTGAGAGATTAAATTAATTACTGGGGAAGTTTCCCCACCTTGGGTGATAAAATTAATTACTGGGGAAGTTTCTCCACCATGGGTGATAAAATTAATTACTGGAGTAGTTTCCCCACCCTTGGTGATAAAATTCCCTCAATGGGGGAGTTCTCCCCCACCTTGAACGATAACATTCCATCACATCAGGGAAGTTTCCTCGCCCAGGATGCAAAAATTTATCTGGACAGAGATAATCCCCCGGCTTTCTCCCCTCCCCCCTTGTCCAGGATAACTTTGAGTATTTTGCTGGGGATTATCCTTCAACGTGGAGGGAATAATTTCCCCGTTCACCAGGAAATTTTCATGACAATGACTAACTCAAAAAACAATATTTTGAGATAAGTCACGATTATTCGCGATATCTCTTAACAATTCACAAGAAAAACACGAAATTCATAATTCAAAAAATAATTCACAATAATTAAGTACAATTCAAAATCACTACAAATCATTATAATAATTATACGCAAATCACTATTTCTTAATAATTCACAAAAAAAAAAAAAAATTCACGATATTCAAAATGATTCACAATAATTGACTATAATCTAGAATTACTACAAATCACAACAATTCATGTTAATTCCACTTTTCAAGTTACGTTAATACTCCCTCACCTAACAGTATCTCCTCCCTAGGAAGATCTCTACTTCCCTCCCCAGGCGGCTATAACTTCCCAGAGTGGCAGGGATAATTTCCCCTCCCTCCACTGACCGGGATCATTCTTCTTCCCTCGCTCCTGTATTTCTTCGCCTCACTAGAGACTATCTTCTATTTTTACAGACCCGAACTTCACGGCCAGTGGGGAAAAACTCGATGGTTGGGGAACTTTTATTTCCCCGCCGTGTGAGGCGGGGAAAGGGGACGGGAGGGATGGGGGAAGGGAGAAGAAAAAAAAAGGGTGGATGAGGAGAGAGAAGGGCAACGAAGGGGCAGGTGGGGAAAATTGGAGAATGAATGACAAGCGAACGGTAAAAGGCAGAGGAAGATGTAAAGATGATGGATGGAAGTGAGAGAGAGAGAGAGAGAGAGGGAGAGAGAGAGAGAGAGAGAGAGAGAGAGAGAGAGAGAGAGAGAGAGAGAGAGAGAGAGAGAGAGAGAGAGAGAGAGAGAGAGAGAGAGAGAGAGAGAGAGAGAGAGAGAGAGAGAGAGAGAGAGAGAGAGAGAGAGAGAATTTGTGAGCAACAATGAAGAAGTCTGAAGAGGGAAGGAGTGTAGGATAGAGGCAGAGAGTGATGGAGAAAGGGAGTGATATGGAGGAGAGTGGAAGGTGTAAGGGAGAGGGGAAGAAATGAGGAGAGAGGAGTGAGAGAGAAAAGTTGAAGGAGTGAAGAAGAGAAGAATAGGTTAGTGAGTTGGGAAAAGGAGTGAATAGAGGGAGAGGAAGATGGGAAGGAAGGAAGGAGAGGTTTAAATGAGGAGAGGAGGTGTAATGGAGAAGAGTATGGAAGAAGGATAATTAGATTTTAGATTATGCCACTGAAGTGGCTAATTTCTTGTGCACTCCATAACCATCCTGTGGAGGGTAGTGCAAGAACATATGGATACACACAAGACCTAGGAACTAGGCCCCAAAAGGATTAACAGGAGTACATCTGAATTTATATCTACAGTTCACTTATCCGTTACAAGTAAATTTAGGAAATTTGCTTAATATATCTGTTATCTTATTTTCATTAATAATATATCTTGACACGTCACATAGGTTATTATACTATTTCTATATTCCTCAATAAGTGGACAAATAAGCACATAGAGTTCAGGACAGTGACCACAGGAAGAAGAAACGAAGGAGGTCACTACCACTGCTACATAATCTATGCCTCATTGAAGATATTTCTCTCTCTCATCTTCCATAACCTTGCCCTTGCTGTAGCTTAAGTTCCACCAGTCGTAACTCACTAATGTTTTCTTGTCTTTCCTTCTCCGGTTTTTACGTCGTTAGTTTTACAATATTTACCAACGGCAATACTATTCCCAACGGCAATACTATTCCCAACGGCAATACTATTCCCAACGGCAATACTACTCCCAACAGCAATACTATTCCGGCGTGACATTTCCGCATACCAGCAACAACAGCGGTTTCGAAAACTACAACTTAGGGGGCCATGCCTGTCACACCTGTCCAGCCAGATGCTTCGTAAACAGCATTACTTCTGTTTTCTTCATGTTCTTTTAACCACAGTAATGCCGTTTACTACGCATTTGCTCGGTATAGTGTTAAGTGTATGCGCGCGTGTGTGTGTGTGTGTGTGTGTGTGTGTGTGTGTGTGTGTGTGTGTGTGTGTGCGCGTCGCCTCCCCACTCACACAGTCACAGCCTCGTCTAGACACATTTAGCTTAATTCATTTTCTATCTTCTTGTTTTCTCGGCGATCAAAAATAAACCTCAAATCTCTCTTTTTTTTTTTTTTTTTTTTACTTCTTTTGACAAAATATTTAGTTCCTTCTCGAGCTCACTCGGTGGTTAAAGTCAATTAAACAAACTTTTGTCCTACGAGTTTGATATTTTTCCCACAATTTGAGTGGACCACGTCCAAGCAACAACAACTAACCTCAAAGACACCTTCACCATTAAACTTGCAACACTGACAAGTCCCTAAAACTTTCGTGAGAGGAGCACTGACCCACGAAATAAATAAATAAATACTAAACTTGAGGAAAAAATTACAGCTCACGGAAGACACTTTTCCAGAATTAAACACCGAGAATAGAAAAAAAAAATTGTAGTTCTTACGAAAAGGTCGTCAGCTTCATCACGTCTGTCAGTCTTCGTGACAAGTCTGGCCCAAAAGATTATCACTGCGTAAAACTATCGCCACAAAAATAAGCTTATTTTTTTCTTTTCTTCAAAAGGGTCGTGATTTTTATCAACCCTCTTATTACAGCAACTGATCGATCTGGAATATACATAATGATTGGTATTCTTTCCCGGTCCCTCCAGACATTCCTCGTGTCCATCTGGTTCCCGAAGGAACCACAGAGTATAAAAGTCACTATACCATGGTATGAATATTTCACAACTAACCCACGATTTGGAGAAAGATTTTTCACGTTTCGGTTCGTCTTAGACGGACCGATGTTACATCTAATCCTTGCCCTCTGGTGTTTCTTCAGGGCATCTAGATGTTCAACGAGCCTTCAAGTGGTTGTGTAGCCCTTCGAGGGTTCCATCTGCGTCATGAGGTTTACTTTACGCGCTGGTTTGGTCCATACTTTCCCGGTGGGGTCCACACACTCCCTCGGTGAGGTACACCCTCCCCTCTCTGAAAGGGGTACACATGCGCACTCAGAGGGATACATTGTCCTCGATAGAGTTCACCGCCCCCCCCCTTTACCCCCGCAGACCAGAGGTGAGACGTACACTTCTCTGTGATTGTAAATAAACTGCATACAAAAGTAGGGAGGCAAGAAAATTGCAAGCCAAACTTATTTAGAATAAAAGAGACGAAGCTCACAGGAATGATAACATGTGATATTCCTTGTGGGATATCACCTAGTAAGACAAGAAAAAAAGGGAGTTGGATAGAAAGGGGTAGCATTATTGATGGGACATGTGTGTAGACACTTGAAAAAGATAACCAATCTCTGCAGTGGAGATTTCAGTTACCACACAGAAGAGACAATGTAAACAAAGGGACCAAAAGTAATTATGATGACAATTAACAGTCATCCACCAAGCAGCAGGTGACTAAGTTAAGCGTTCGGTGAGAGTAATAGGGCGGTGGTAACAATCTTGGAAGGAAAGAATGTAAGGAGCGAATAGAACAAAGGCAAAACGACTGACCGTGGGAGACTGATTGGGAAACCGGGAATCACGATGACCAGAAGCTTGGAAATAAAAACTACAAGAGTTAGTAATGGGAAACTTCATGAGCGAACAAATTAGGGACACAAGGTTACGAGGAGACAGTAAATCAGCAAGACTGGACCTCGTCTTGGGGAAAATTTGAGAGCCGAAACATGCTAAAAGTACCAGAACATAAGCGAGATAATTACACAGACGTGAAGGTTCCTGAATGGGGTACATCGTGGGAAAAACCCGAAAGATTAGACAGCACACGATACGATGAAGAGGCTACTGAAGATATGCAAGGAAGTCACACACATATTCATACCAAGGAGAAAATGACTCACACAGGAGTGTGGTGAGGTAAAATAGAATAGAAAACACAGCTTAAAAAAGGGGAAGAAAAACTAAGAATTGGGAATGACTATTTAAGGACAAGAAAGGGAGCAGGATTACAATTCCAAAACAGCATACAAGGAAAGGCTGAAACAGACTAGAAGTTGATACATAATTATAGAAGACTTAAAGGTAACAAGCGACCTTCAGGTAAAAACGCTTATTAAACAAAATTGGGTTAATAAAATTTAAGTAAGGGATGGGGGCGAGGTGACGAAGGATCACTGGGAGGTATGACCAGAAGACGGGTAGGAAGGGGCAAACCAAGACAGGAGGAAATTAACACAACAGAGGGGAAAAAAATGAAAGGGCTAGAAAAGAAATTAGACCACGAAAACAGTTGGACCAGACAGGCAACCACTGTTACTGGTGAATGAGCAAAGGAAGTGTTAACCCATAGCAAGGACTTCGAAAAGTCAACGACAATGAAACACCTGCCAGACAAATAAAACAAAAAAAAAAAGGAAAATGCGGTCCCAATCTACAAAAAAAAAAGAAATTTTAATAATTATATTAAAAAAGAGGAACAGAAATAGGACTGAATCACAGGCTAGAGTCTCTGGCTAGTGCCTCTTGACAGATTCCTTCCGAAGTAATGGAGAAGAGTAAGGAAGAGGGTATTGGTGCACACAGAGGAAAGGCTTTGTCTGGGGAAACCAACATAGATTCAGTTCAGTATAGGAAGGTCTGATAAAGAAACTATAGCAGAATGGAAATCTGTATTGAGAGTTTCCCTTGAAGAACAAGCTCTTTCAAGGCTAGAGAGTACAAGGTAAGCATGGGTATGAAGAGTCGTGGTTTACGAACCTGACTATGCCCGGTCAGGAAGGTGGTGCGTGTCGAGCAACATGTAAACCATTGGTCCCACCAACTGGAAACTTCCTGGTTCTGAGTGATGTCTGTAGTATAAATAAGAACGGATTCCAGGCATTTTCTTCCTCTCCTGTTCTTTGTCGTGGATATCCATGCTCGCCCTGGGCCAATCCATGTGATGCGAAGCCATGTTACAATGTATAACACAAGGGTTGTTGAAGTCATTGGTGTGACCAGCATAACAGCACATATAACCGTGTGGACAAATCCCTGGCCGTCTCACCCACGTTACTATATTATGTCTGCTACAAGGGTAGGTGTAGATGCCTGCATTCTCCACGAGGCTGGTGTTAAACCTCTAAGACCTGGTAAAGCCTATGTTAGTTGTGGGGGTGACTTTATCAGTGATGAAACAGGCTTTCTAGAAAGCCTGT
>WNWK01000259.1:20000-35000 GCA_009830355.1 Cherax destructor | reverse complement strand
CTCTGTCTTTATTAATCTTCTCTTCTCTGCCCCTTCCTTATTCACCCTGTTTATTATCCTCTCTTCCTTCCATTGTTCCCATTCTCCCCGTTTCTCCTTTGTCCCTTCCACATTCATGCTGTTTATCATGCTGTATGATTCTTCCTACTATGTAACTGTTTATCATACTGTATGTTTCTTCCTACTATGTAACTGGTTATCATGCTGTATGATTCTTTCTACTATGTAACTGTTTATCATGTTGTATGATTCTTTCTACTATGTAACTGTTTATCATCTATTGATTCTTTCTCTATTAACTGGTTTATCATGCTGTATGATTCTTCCATTATGTAACTGTTTATCATGCATTGATTCTTTCTCTATATAACTGTTTATCATGCTGTATGATTCTTCCTACTATGTAACTTTCTTATTCATGCCCGTATGATTCTTCCTTACTATTTTTATCTGGTTATCATGCCCTTTGTTCTTCCACTATTACACTGTTTATCATGCTGTATGATTCTTCCTACTATGTAACTGTTTATCATACTGTATGATTCTTCCTACTATGTAACTGGTTATCATGCTGTATGATTCTTCCTACTATGTAACTGTTTATCATGCTGTATGATTCTTCCTACTATGTAACTGGTTATCATGCTGTATGATTCTTCCTACTATGTAACTGTTTATCATGCAGTATGATTCTTTCTACTATATAACTGTTTATCATGCTGTATGATTCTTCCTACTATGTAACTGGTTATCATGCTGTATGATTCTTCCTACTATGTAACTGGTTATCATGCTGTATGATTCTTCCTACTATGTAACTGTTTATCATGCTGTATGATTCTTCCTACTATGTAACTGGTTATCATGCTGTATGATTCTTCCTACTATGTAACTGGTTATCATGCTGTATGATTCTTCCTACTATATAACTGTTTATCATGCAGTATGATTCTTCCTACTATGTAACTGGTTATCATGCTGTATGATTCTTCCTACTATGTAACTGTTTATCATACTGTATGATTCTTCCTACTATGTAACTGGTTATCATGCTGTATGATTCTTCCTGTGTAATTATCATATGAAAGACGATTGCAGCACATTACTGATGTATCCAGTTTTGCTCAATTATTTTTTTTTATCATATTCGTTCTTCTCTCTTGTGTCTTGACCTTTAACTCTGCCTCGTCCATTCTCCCTGCTTATTGTCCCCTCTTCTATCCATTATTCACTCTCTCTTTGACCCTCCCTCCTTCATCCTATTTATCAAACTCTGTCTTTTCTGTAAGTGTCCATCCCTTTATCTGTCCCTCCCTCATTCTCCCTGTTTATCGCTCCCCCCCCCTCATCCCTTCTCTCCATTATTACCCCCTTTCTCTCTGTCTCTCTCCCACGCCATTTCCCCTGCGCGCGGAAGCTTCGGTTAGGAACATCAAAGGAGGCTTAGTAATCGGCCGAAGTTAGTAGTGGACGTCAGAGCGGGACGTCCCTATAGCGACCACCCGGCTATAACGTCCTCCCCTGCCCGCCTGTCAGCCCGCGCGAGCGCGCGCGCCCTCTTTAAGCGAACTTCGGGACGATGGGGGAAGGGGGCGTGAGAGGATTGGCAGGGTAAGGTTAGTTTTCCACAACACCCCTGCCAAGGTGTTGCGTCCCTCAGTCGTGTCCCCTGGTCTCCTTGCTGCTCTCTTAGCGGTGCCTAATGAGGTCTTCGGCTATATTATTAAAAAGGAGGATGGAGGGGAAAGGAGGGGAGGGCCTATGTATAATCTCTTGCTGATATTCAACCATGCATCTCCCAATACTGTTGCTTCCATTACACGGGTTCCGAGCTCCGTGTCTGGGAGTCTCCACCACCACCAGCAACAAGAGCAGGAGGAAGAAGAGGAGGAAGAAGAGGAGGATGGGGGAGGGAAGGAGGTGGAGAGAGGAGTAGGAGAAGACCAAGCGCTTTTCTCCCAGACTATAATCTCCTAAGAGACTATAAACTATTTACAGCAAATTTAGAAACACCCAGGAGATTAATTGAATTCCGCAAACGCTCTCTAGATTGGTTTCATGAATCTACATCTCGTGTCGAAGGCGCTCCGAACAGCCCGCTAAACCATTAATATATAAACACATGGACGATCTACATTGGAAACCAAAATACATTGAGGATGGACGAGGGACCTCCAGCGCCAACGGCCATAATAAACTTGTAACACGTTCCAAATGTTCAAGCCTATCTGGATGCCAGTCTGATCACCTGAAATAATTCCCATGATTCCTAGAGTTGTCCAGAGGATCTAAAGCCGTTGCTTCTTGGGGGAAATTCTGGCCAAACTCCGCCCCCGTGTCCAGAAACTCCGCCTCCTCTGAATTACAGCGCAAGCGCACCCCAGCTTGCAGTTGCTTCTGCTTGCATTTCATCAGTGGTGCATTTCCAGAGCAATTCGTCAGTAATTATCGGGGAATTTTAATTTGCAGGCCAGTTTGTTTTAAAATATAGACATGGGGCCGACTGGAATTTTTTTGCGTGTTTGTCATGCGAGAGTATTTTATCAGAGGCTTTGCCCGTGTTGTCGATTTGGTGGTCAGCGGGGACGCCAGCAGTGCGAAGAGCGTTAAGATTAGCTGACCATTCGGTGGGTTATTCCCGGGAACTCTGGTAACAGCATCCAGCACTGCGCATATGCAGTCACGGTGAGTTCCCAAGATCAACTGAAGAATGTCCAAAGTTTTTTTGCCACCCTCTCGCGCTTGTAGTTCCCGCCGTGACGAACAGAGGGCAGCACCAGACTCCGGGATGCTAAACTCTCCAATCTCCAGCATTTTAACTTAATTCTTTAAATAATTCGTCAAGAAGCTAAATAGTTTTGTCTTATCACTAATGTCATCCTCGAGTAAAGGACATCCAACTGCACAAACTTTAAAAATATTTGAAATATTATATATATATATATATATATATATATATATATATATATATATATATATATATATATATATATATATATACACACACACACACACTCGACCCCTGCAACCACATATAGGTGAGTACACACACACACACATGAAAGGTTCGAACTCAGTCCGTAATGAATTGTCATGGAAGGATATCTTAATTACACTGGGAAACTACACCCCAAAACACGAACTGTTGTATATCTTACTAGTTCTCTCCACATACCATGGCTACAAATAAAAGGTGTGCGTCTGTATATATATATATATATATATATATATATATATATATATATATATATATATATATATATATATATATATATATATATATATATATATATATATATATATATCATTCGTGTGTTTATACATCTTCCTGTGAATTAACTCTTGAGCAGATGGAGTTCTATATACTTTAGGGAAGCGTCAAACCACTGCGGGCCAATCATGGGACGCTGGTTTGATCCTCAGAGAATGATGCGCTGCCTAAGCAGTACTCGCCCAGTTTTCTGATAACCTTGAAGAAACCTTCAGGTTATCAGAAGTGTTCTCAGTGTAGCTTTTTGTAAATATAGGTAAAAATGGGTCAATCTTTGAATGTTTTAGGAATGAGTGGAGAGAATAAGAATGATCAGAAGTTAAAATAATGACAGGACAGTTTAGAAATGCTCGAGACTAACAGGAATGACTGAAGAGGATAGTAGTGATGAGAGAGAATATGATAAACAAGAATGGGGAAGAAATGACAAGAGGAGATAGAATGATAGGATAGGAATAATAGATGGGAATTATAAGACTCGAATTATAAATGAGAGAGGAATGATTGGAGAGAATACCAGTCATAGAGTATACGAATAAAAGGAACGACAGGAGACGATAAAGTGATAGAAGAGGATAGGAATGAGAGAAGATAGGAATTTATAGATAAAAAAAAAGGAATCATAGATCAGAAATAATAGGAAAGAAATATAAAAGAACAGTAATGAAAGGTGGTTTGGAAATGAATCATAGAAGATAGAAATAATAGTTGAAAAAAAAGAGTTTTGCAAATTATACACATTTATCAATTATAATTATTAAAATGGTGATTGTGCTTTTGTGTTTAAAGAGTAATAACTATAATAATGAAAGTATAATAAAAGACACTAATAATAATAATGATGATAATAATTAAATCGTTATAAATTAATATACAACACAACAAACAAACTAAAACATGTGGCAAATTAAACCGATAACGGAGGAGAGAGAGAGAGAGAATATAAACAAAGATAACTGAACTGAAGCAGGAAGGTAAAAAAAAAGGGAGAGGACGGAGGGTCGTGAAGAAAGGGGGAGGGAAGGGAAGCGATGAATGGTAGGGTAGTAACTGGGGAGAAACTACGGTATGAGCAAGAGAGGGAGAGAACGTGAGAATGATAGTAAGAGAGAGAGAGAGCGAGAGAGAGAGAGAGAGAGAATGACAGAAAGAGGTGAGAAAGATAGATAAGAAAGGAGAGAGGAGATGGGAGAGAGAATGAGATAGAGAGACACAGACACTATGAAAAGACGAAATGGAAAGAAAGTTAAACTAAAAGAAAATGAGAAAAAGAATTTAGGTTAGAATTTAGATTCAAATTGTGAATTGTAAATAGGCGCTTATGTGATGACAGTGTCACACGAGGCACTTGTGATGACAGTGTCACATGAGCCACTGGTCGCAGTGTCAGACGAGACAATGATGACTGTCACATAAGACACCAGTGATGACAGTCACTATGAGGCACTTGTGATGACAGTGTCACACGAGGCACTTGTGATGACAGTGTCACACGAGGCACTTGTGATGACAGTGTCACACGAGGCACTTGTGATGACAGTGTCACGCGAGGCACTTGTGATGACAGTGTCACGCGAGGCACTTGTGATGACATTGTCACACGAGGCAATGGTGATGACAGTGTCACACGAGGCACTTGTGATGACAGTGTCACACGAGGCACTTGTGATGACAGTGTCACGCGAGGCACTTGTGATGACATTGTCACACGAGGCAATGGTGATGACAGTGTCACACGAGGCACTTGTGATGACAGTGTCACACGAGGCACTTGTGATGACAGTGTCACGCAAGGCACTTGTGATGACATTGTCACACGAGGCAATGGTGATGACAGTGTCACACGAGGCAATGGTGATGACAGTGTCACACGAGGCAATGGTGATGACAGTGTCACACGAGGCAATAGTGATGACAGTGTCACACGAGGCACTGGTGATGACAGTGTCACACGAGGCACTGGTGATGACAGTGTCACACGAGGCACTGGTGATGACAATGTCACACGAGGCAATGGTGATGACAGTGTCACACGAGGCACTGGTGATGACAGTGTCACACGAGGCACTGGTGATGACAGTGTCACACGAAGCACTTTTGATGAAACAGTGTCACATAAGACACTAGTGATGACACAATGTCACATAAGACACTGGTGATGACACACTGTCATATAAGACACTGGTGATGACACAGTGTCACATAAGACACTGGTGATAACACCGTGTCATATACGACACTGGTGATGACACCGTGTCACATACGACACTGGTGATGACACAGTCGACACTGGTGATGACACAGTGTCACATGAGACACTGATACAGCTAGAAAAGGAAAGACAGTAAGTAAACAAACAGCCGTCAAAGGATACAGAGAGACGGACCTGAAAAAAAACGAATTGTGTCGAAAATATGGAGAAAGAAGATTAGGGAGAGAAAGAGGAGAGTACAACGACAATAGATAAGAGGATGTAAGAAGTAAAAGGGAAAATGAAAAGGAAGGAGAAAGGAGAGGAAGGGAGAATATTGAGGAAGGAGCTCTGTGGAGATAAGCAATGATGGAATAGGGAGAGAGAGAGAAAGAGAGGGAGAGCGCAGGCGCGAGAGTGCCACCACCAACACAGCAGCTGGTGCACTCTGCTGGACACCCGAGGCAGGCACTTACACACTACCAGTGGCAGAGTGCGGACACCCGCTCCTCCTCCTCACCCACAACACCCGCGCCCTCTAGTAACTGCTCCCTCAGCGTGCCGGCACCACACCTATCTTAATTTCTCGCACGCGCGTGTTGAATATATATAATATATATATATATATACACATACACACACTTATACATACATATTGTGTTGAAGTTGTGATGGTTCGCTGAATAGTGCATGTGTATATAGGTGTATTTATTTTGCGTACGTTCTTTTGGTGGAAAATCTGGGAAGTTAAGAGTTTCATTTCACTTTATTCCTTTTTTCAGCACTTGTGTGTGTGTGTGTGTGTGTGTGTGTGTGTGTGTGTGTGTGTGTGTGTGTGTGTGTGTGTGTGTGTGTGTGTGTGTGTGTGTACTCACCAATTTGTACTGACCTATTTGTGGTTGCAATGGTCGAGTTGTAGCTCCTGGCCCCGTTTCTTCGCTGTTCGTTACTTTGTACACACTCTCCCTGTTCCAAGAGCTTTATTGTACCTCTTCTTGTGTGAGTGTATGTGTTTTAGTTAGTTACCATTTTGTCCTAGGCACATGTCGATTAGACACTAGGCCTGTTGTATGTATATGTGTGTGTGTGTGTGTGTGTGTGTATACGTACGTACGTGCATGTGCACTCGTGTGTACGTGACAACCTTCATGCGAGGACAACAAAAGGCCAGCCAGACCAGGCTTAAGAACGCTCCTGCGTACCATAAATGGTTATACTTGAGGGTAATCATGACTGCATCCTCCACTAGTGACCACCTGAAGAGACTGAAGCCACCAACCTCCTCCTCCTCCTTCGTTTTGCTACTGTGAATGCCCTTGTTTTTTGGTCGGATTGTTGTGTTTAAATCTTAATGTCAACACGAGGGGTCATTATGGCTGCTTGTTACCTTCAGACTTCCAATGGAAATAAGTCACTCTGTCTGACCTTTTTTTTGGGTTATCCTGGCTAATCTACACACATATGCTGTTATGTACGATAATTCATGTAACTGTATTTATGTGTACCTGAATAAAAGCTTACTTACTTATATTCAGGGATTATAAGTAAACTCATAACGTATATACACAGATACACACCTCTGTGTGTATCACCTGTGTAACAACATTATTTATCAGATAACATTGTCTCAAGGCGCACACATACACACACACACACACACACACACACACACACACACACACACACACACACAACACACACAGAGACACATACACACACACACAAACACTGCCTCAGAACACTCTTGAGGACATTTTCTTTTGTGAAAATACAATTTGTTCATGAGAACGTACGCTTTATATCTAAGAACACACTCACTTTGTCCTGGGGATAAACACATAGTTATGAAAATAAACTCACATTTATGAGACCTACTCATTTTGTTACAATGAAAAACCATTTTGTTTACGAGGATGAAATTTTCTCATAAAAAGGACACAATGTCCCCCCCAAAAAAAAAAAAAAAAAAAAAAACTATTCCTCTCTCTCTCTCTCAAAAAAATACCTTTTTTTCCTCAGGTTAAAAGCACTATTTCCCCTCAATAACTGTTTCTTGCTAGAAAAAAACACTTTGTTTCTTATAAAAACTAATTTTTACCTCGCAAAAAACACATACACACTAAAACACTCACTAAAGCACACTCACTAAAACACACAAGAACACACGCTCACAAAAAATCTCACAAAAACACTCACAAAAAACACACAAAACTTCTTCCACACACAAAAAGCCCTCTCAGACTTGATGGTTCGGCTGCTGTGGACTACATGTGTAGATCAATAAAGGTACAAGTATCGATCGTGATTATGCAGCTGCCTGGAGACACACACAAACACACACACAGTGTCAAGCACATGGCACATAATTGGCACACTGGTGCTGCTAGAGGGATGATGAGGGACGGTTTGGACTTAGTGTAGAGGCGAGAGCATTAAAGGCCCTATCATCTAATGGTTCCTGCGCACGGGCGTGATGGATGGGCCTCCAGGAGCGGCCAAGAAAGCACAATTAATCATGACAAACCCTGTGGCTGGGAACGCAAAGCCTCTCGATGTACGACGATTGTCATTTCGAACGCGATTCCACACTATTGAATCACCTCTGACATCCTTCGTTATTTTGTTATTACCAAATTATTTCACCTAGAATGCTGAAGAATGTCCCAGTCAGCCGATGAAGATAGATCAAGGGAAGAAATATTGTTTTTTTAGCATCCATCGACAGGAATCTATACGGAGCAGGACAGCAGCTCCCCGAGTTTGGGGCGGTCACTTTGGAAACCGTACGAGAGGTGCGGTTTTTAATACGGTTAACGCAGGAGTAATGAGGACGAACACTGAGGCTAATACGAGTTGACCTGTCAGTGTTCTGGTGCCCCGCCCCGCCCCGCTGGTAATGACCCCCCATCCTCCTCTTCCTTTATTTTTCTTCTCCTCCTCCATCTACTCCTCCACCACCTTATCAACCACTACCTCCTATTCCTCCTCCATCACTATCTCATCCTACGCTGCTACCTTCTCCTCTTCTTCAGACTTTTCCTTAACATTTTTCCACCATCATCAACTCCTCCTTTTCCTCCTGATAACAGACCAAGCAAAGAAAGAAAAATAATGTGTGCATCAGAGGGGATGGAGGAGGGGGACTGGGGTAGGAAAAAGGATGGAGGGGCTGTGTGGTGTGTTGGGGTTCGAGTAGAGGGTATGTTGTGGTTAGACGAGTGGGTGTGTTGGGGGTTAGAGGAGAAGTCGTGTTGAGGTTAGAGGAGAGGGTGTGTCAGGGGGTTAGAGGAGAGGGTGTGTCAGGGGGTTAGAGGAGAGGGTGTGTCAGGGGGTTAGAGGAGAGGGTGTGTCAGGGGGTTAGAGGAAAGGGTGTGTCAGGGGGTTAGAGGAGAGGGTGTGTTGGGGTTAGAGGATATAGGATGGAGGAGGTGCAGAGGACGTAGATGCAAAGGACTGCTGAGAATGATTTTATGAATTTCGTAATTTTTTTCATCAGTTGTAGTGCGGATACTCGTTAATAAATACACACACACACACACACACACACACACACACAAACACACATTCATGAAGCTGTAAGGTGAGGCTGGAGCCCAGATTCATCTCCGGAGACCTAAATATGTAAGTACAAATAAGAGTACACACACGCACACATACGCACGCCCATGCACTCTTTTCTGATGTGTAAATTACCTGCCTGAAGCAAGACCTTCCTACACATTCATGTTATTGGAAGATGCAACGCCAGTGAGGAGGAAAGGGAGAGAAGAGGACTACAAGATGACACAGGAAGATTTTTAGCAAGCTACAGAAATGATCCATGAACGGGCTAATGGAATTTAACCCCGGTATATACAAGGTTATGTTAAACTGGGATCAGGGTTTAGGATGTCAGATAAAGAGCAATACCTCACAGAAAGTGAATCATTGAACTGGATAGAGAAAATTACACATACGAAGGACCATCACACTAAACCCCTCTACTGAGCCTCAAAGACGGTATATTAAGTGTGTCCACAGAGTCGTTTATCGCTTTCAATTATTCGCAAAATAAAAACATGAAAATGTAGTTTTCTGCGTATGAATGATGAATTTAAAAAATAAAAGAGTTTATGCACAGCTTCACCGTTGTCTATGGAAGCTCAACACTTGCACATCTGGTGAACGCTAACGCATGTAATCGATACTTCATTTCACGTCATGTATTGGCTAGAACTGGAGGCCAGTCCATCTGCCAGGGAACTTCATGCTACGATAATTACGCTATCTTATGCAGGGAACTGCATTTTCATACCTTATATCATATTTGTTGCAATGTGTGAAATAGGAAAAGAGATTTGTGGTCACAATGTCTTCAGGAAATTAATCAAAGAAGGCTTCACATAACTCTACAGGGTCTGTCCAAGACCCATATTGGAACAGGAGGCGACAGCATGGAACCCTCATCTCACAACGCATACAAATAAAATTGATGAAATTCATGGGATTGTCATAGAGCTGGTCAGATAACTGAAAGGGCAGGGATAAAAAGCAAGATAGTTCCTGCATCACTAGAGCATCGAAGGAGATATGATCACAAGTTGTAAGATACTCAGAGAAAGACTGTCTATTCGAAATACGGGAAAACGTAACGTGGGGACTAATGGAAGCTAGAAGCTCAAATGAACCAGAGGTAACGAAGAATTCTTTGTGTTACGTTAGTGAACCAGTAGAATGAATAAGGATGGGATATGGGGAGGCCAGTGGTCGTCCAACAGCAACAACCTGGTTGACCAGGCAAGCACCATACGAGCCTGGCCTAAGGCTGGGCTTCGGGAGTAGAAGAACTCTCGAAACTCCTCAAAGGTATATCAAATTAATGTAGCAGAGGCTAACTCGGTACATGGACTCCAAAGCAGATAAAGGTTAAAAGAGTAGGGAAGAAGCCACACCAGTTATAATAATGGAAAAGCAAAGGAGAGGAGCTAGAGTTCAACCCCCTACAGTCACTGTCATACATGATGCTTATGAACCCAGAACATAAGAACTAGATTCGAATATTTTTTTATTATATACACATATATTTATTTATCCACATTAGTCTGAAATATTCGAAGGAGTAATATTTTAGGCAAAGAAATCAATATTTATGCTGTTGTTATTGTGTGTCTATGTATACATGTGTGTGTGTATATTTTGAAGTAATATATTAGACAATGTTAGTGTGTATGTATGGAACTTGTATAGTGAGATGATTCCTCGTCTACCACTTACCCTCCCACCTTGTATCCTCGTCTACCACTTACCCTCCCACCTTGTATCCTCGTCTACCACTTACCCTCCCACCCACCTGCTGACCCACCTTCCACACAACGTGTCGACCCACTGACTAACTCACATATACCAAACTCACCTACTACTTTCCTACCAATATATCCACGTACCTTACTACCTCCTCCAACTAACCCACAACCTTATCAACCCACCTACCCACTCCACCAACCCATTAGAAATCCTAGCTATTCATCTACCACCTAACCTACTCATCTACCACTTCACCTACTGCCCCACCTGCCTATCTATCACTCTATTTGGCCATCTACTTCCCCACCTATTTTGCTATCTCCAGAAGCAGCAGCAGTTCATAGTGGCGCAGAGAGTAGTACTGCAAGGCTTGACAGGTTCCTTCAGTGCGACCAAGAGGTTGCAGGAGGAAGGTGCTAGTGCCTGCCTAGCACCTGGGCGGAACCTAACTGCTCACCTACTGATAATCGGGGTTTCTGCTTGACTGAAGTCGTACCATTACTGCCGAGGAAAGAGTAGGAGAGGGGTGGGAAGGAGATAAGAGGAGAGGGTGGGAAGGAGATAAGAGGAGAGGGTGGGAAGGAGATAAGAGGAGAGGGTGGGAAGGAGATAAGAGGAGAGGGTGGGAAGGAGATAAGAGGAGAGGGTGGAAGGAGATAAGAGGAGTGTGTGGAAGGAGATAAGAGGAGAGGGTGGGAAGGAGATAAAAGGAGAGGGTGGAAGGAGATAAGAGGGTGGAAGGAGATAAGAGGAGAGGGGTGGGAAGGAGATAAAAGGAGAGGGGTGGGAAGGAGATAAGAGGAGAGAGGTGGGAAGGAGATAAGAGGAGAGGGTGGGAAGGAGATAAAAGGAGAGGGTGGGAAGGAGATAAAAGGAGAGGGTGGAAGGAGATAAGAGGAGAGGGGTGGGAAGGAGATAAGAGGAGAGGGTGGGAAGGAGATAAGAGGAGAGGGTGGAAGGAGATAAGAGGAGAGGGTGGAAGGAGATAAGAGGAGAGGGTGGAAGGAGACATGAGGCGAAGATGGGAAGGAGACAGGTCAGAGGGTGGGGAAAAAGGCAAAGGAAAGGAAGAGAGAGAGAGAGAAAGCAGAGAAGATGGCGGAAAGAACGGAGACGAAAAGAGGTGAAAAGATGCGAGTAAGGAAGAGGGGAGGAAGGAGAGAAGGTGGAGAACACGAGAGGTGGCTGGACACTCAAGGTAAAATAGAATAATAAAATGAAAATACAAAAGTACACTTGAAAACAATATTCTCAACTGTAAACTTTTGCTCTGCTTGATACAAACAAATTTAGAACATTTGCTCTAAATTGCTTGCATCTAACTTTCATTAATGCGAAATGGTTTTAACTATGACCATAATTTTTAAAGGGGTGGACAGGTAAGCCAGCGGAAGGCCTTGGTCAGATGACCAAAAGCTCCAACGGCGGGTCGTCATCTAAGACCTGCGTCAGGAAACACCTGTCCTGTTTCCTAACCAACCTAACCTGATATAAAAACCTTTAACAACCTATGAAACAAATAACCACATATATATTCCTCAATAAATGGCCAAGAAATCACGTAGTGGTCAAGAATTTTACCAAAAGGCTGACTCCATATATTTGATTTAGTTTGATCATCTTGTTGGTGCTGTACACCAACACCAGGTACACAAGTACAATTATCACACACAAGTGTAAATTACCTAGAATAACCCAAAAAAACTCAGACAAAGAGACTTATTTCCATTGGCATTCGTTTGATCAGTTTCTGTATACACCAGAAGGCTACATACATTAGTAGCCTAAGTAATGCCTGGCATCATTTGGTTTTATACTGATGAATTCACAAACTAAGAGCCGTTATACTAGTTTTATTTCACAGTAGAGCCTTATCTGAGGTGGACTACCTCCCCTCCCCTAAAAGGATGCCACCCACAACAATTAATTAGCACCAAGGTACATATTTAATGATAGGTAAACAGGGCAACAGGCGTAAGGAGATTTTCCACGTTTGCACCTGCAACTCAATCCCAGTTCCCTTCGTTGTGAAACTAAGGAGCTGCCACTGAGCTAGGAAGCACCGTCAGTCTGTTTACTTTCAAAGTTGTTCCGGAGATTTATCTATTATATAATTGTGTACAATTGTATCACTGCTGATCTACTTGGGCTTCTAAATACATTAATGTGACATTCGAATTCCTCATTTAACTCGTTTAATGACAGACATAACACCGAGTTTATTCAATTTTCTTCACAGTACTTTATTCTGATTAACGAGTTATTATAATAAAAAAAAACTAAGAGCTAAACCGACTAACGTTTTAACCTTGTCATTTAACAACAAGTTAAGGTCGAGTACTTCTCCAAGTACTCGCTTCGCTCTCCCTCACGCTCCCTCTTCTGTCCTTTTCTACACCCTCCTCCTCTCCCTCTGTTTCTCTCCTTCCTTCAGTCACTTAATCCTTCTCTCCCTTATTGCCATTCTTCCCTCCTTCGCTGCCTGGTCTAGCATCGCCAGTTGTGTACGGGTTCTTCCTCGACATCCACTCTCCACAAGTTAGTATGGATGGCGTCTCTATATTGTGTGGTCGTCCTGTTATCAACTTGGGTCAGTTGGATAACTGGGGTCAATTAGTCAGGCAGAGCCAAGGGAACAGGTGGGGGTCAAGGAGACACCTGGGAGTTAAGTAGACAGGTAGGGGTCAAGGAAACAAGTTAGGGGTCAACTGAGGTGGCGAGATTAAGGTGACAGGGAGGAGGGGGTCAAGGATATGCAAGTCACGACAAAGTGGGTGTATCAAATCTACCCCCTCCCCCAAAAGAAAAACATGAAAAGAAAATTAGGACGACGTTTCGGTCGAGCTGAGACCATTGTCAAGTCAGTGTCCAGGGCAAACCGAAACGTAGTTTACCCTTTTTCAAATTAAAAAAAAAAGGTGAAGGGCTGGTCAAGCTTGAACTCCAGCAGCAGTTCACGAGACGGGGGGGGGGGAGGGTGAGGAGCAGCTCACCACTGGCTATACTTGTTGCGACTTCAAGATGAGTCGTAATGAATGGCTGTAGGAAGAGACAGTAGGATCAGAATTGGTGCCGCTGGTGCATACAGTCACAGAAGTGTTTGTCTGTGTAGTCTTTTTTTTTTGTAAGGTTCGCTGCTCAAACCAATGGGCCAGCTACATGCCAGGACCACGGTTCGAGTCCCCGTCCATTCTTCCGTTCACTGTAACAACTTTTATAAAAGAGGCGAATTAATATTATTAAAGGCCTCTTGATCCAAGGATTTTATTATCATTGGGGGAAAGATAAACCCGTAGGGATTATACAGCGCCTGTGGTGGGAGGGGGTTCGGAATGGAAGGTATTCAGGCTCAATTCAGGGAACTGAAGCACAGATCCAATTCACTAGATCAAGAGCTCCTCACCAGGGTCAAGGAATCTCCCATGAGGGGTCTTTATCCAAGGAATTTGAGACTTTCTTTCCCTTTCTACGCTCAACTCTCATTACCACTCATTCCCCAATAACTGTGTGACCCCACACACTTAGCTAAGATAACTGTGTAACCCACACACTTAGCTAAGATAACTGTGTGACCCACACAGTTAGTTAAGATAACTGTGTAACAAACACACTTAGCTAAGATAACTGTGTGACCCACACAGTTAGTTAAGATAACTGTGTAACCCACACAGTTAGTTAAGATAACTGTGTGACCCACACAGTTAGTTAAGATAACTGTGTGACCCACACACTTAGCTAAGATAACTGTGTGACCCACACAGTTAGTTAAGATAACTGTGTAACCCCACACAGTTAGTTAAGATAACTGTGTGACCCCACACAGTTAGTTAAGATAACTGTGTAACCCACACACTTAGCTAAGATAACTGATGTGACCCACACAGTTAGTTAAGATAAATGTGTAACCCACACACTTAGCTAAGATAACTGTGTGACCCACACACTTAGCTAAGATAACTGTGTGACCCACACAGTTAGTTAAGATAACTGTGTGACCCACACAGTTAGTTAAGATAACTGTGTGACCCACACAGTTAGTTAAGATAACTGTGTGACCCACACAGTTAATTAAGATAACTGTGTAACCCACACACTTAGCTAAGATAACTGTGTGACCCACACAGTTAGTTAAGATAACTGTGTGACCCACACAGTTAGTTAAGATAACTGTGTGACCCACACAGTTAGTCAAGATAACTGTGTGACCCACACAGTTAGTTAAGATAACTGTGTGACCCACACAGTTAGTTAAGAT
>WNWK01000259.1:0-15000 GCA_009830355.1 Cherax destructor | reverse complement strand
CAACCTCTCAGCTTTGGTGTGTTCAGCTCCATAACTTCGATCAATGTGAAAAGTTGTGGGTGCTGCGGTTGATGTCGCTGATTTAATAATCAGGTACCTCGTAACTCAGGTACCGCGTTAGGCTGACCACCCTAAGTTCCGGGGCTCATGGGCAAGTCTCCTAACATCTTCTGCCCCTCAATAGATCAACAGCATAAAATATCGATAAGTTGATGAATTAGATATAAGTGCAACACCTGGGTGTCTTTACATGTGCCTTATTAGGCCCTTTCTGCCCCTGTTCACCTAGCAGCACATACGTAGGAGTTAGTCGAGTGTTGTGAGTGGCATCCTGGGAAGAGGACCTAAGGACCACAATGAAAATAACTCACACTGCTTGACCTTGTGTTATCCTGCGCTCGGATTATCAACTCTGTAGGATCAACAAACACGAATAAACTCTTCTATTCCTAGTGTAACAATTAAGAGTTTTAGTTTAGCTTGAGTAGAACTAAAAATAAACATGCATCTCATTAATCCCAAGCGGTAACAGCGGCTCGCTACTCTATCTACTTAGCCTGAGACAGACTATCATTCTCTCCACACACACACTTATCCCAAAGCAGCTGTTAGAGCGATTGGTACCAAATTTGCATTCGGGGGAAAACTTTAAGAGGTTGTGATCTTTTCCCCAATAACCTTTTTTTAGAGTTTCCCCCCCCTCTTAGATATGCAATTGCTTAAAGGGCAGGCGACGTTAAAGTTAGTGGCCACAGGACCTGTAGGTAATCGGAGATGTACCCGAGTTGAATGGACTGTTCCCATTTCCAAGGAGAGAAAGTTTGCGAGTTAATGGACATGTGATGGACATTGGCTCCTGCGGGTGTAGCTGAGGGAGGGATTGTGGTCTCCGGCGGCCGCGGTTTTCACCTCCACAAACTTCTCTGGAGAGACTTTGGAGGGCGGCCTGATTGGTGGTTGCTGAAAGTTGGTAGTTGCGAGGGCTTGTGATTGTCCCCAGTCACGACGGCGTAACCCACGATGTATTATGCACCTCCTGCAGCCACTGTTGTCCCTCCGTCACCGTCACACATGTTTTGTACCTCCTGCACTCACTGTTGTCCCTCCGTCACCGTCACACAGGATGTACCTCCTGCAGTCACCGTTACCCCTCAGTCACCGTCACACCAAGTTATGTTCCTCCTACAGCCACTGCTGCAGCTCCCTCACCGTCACACAGTATGTACCTCCTACAGCCACTGCTGCCCCTCCATCACCGTCACACAGTATGTACCTCCTACAGCCACTGCTGTCCCTCCGTCACCGTCACACAATATCATGGAAGCATCAACAACACAGGCTCGAGGGAAGCCTAGCTAATGTTGATAGCCACCAACCATCCTCAGGCTCCCCACACCTGCTGTTTTATCCTGATGCTGCTGGTGCATAGCCTGCTGGTGTTCCTCCAGATGGTGTTCCTCCAGCTGCTGGTTCTCCTGCTGGTGGTGCTCCTGCTGGTGGTGCTCCTGCTGGTGGTGCTCCTGCTGGTGGTGCTCCTGCTGGTGATCCTCCTGCTGTTGGTTCTCCCCTGCTGGTGTTCCTCCTGTTGTTGGTTCTCCCCTTGTGGTTTAGCGCTTCTTTTGATTATAATAATAGTGTACCTTCTGCTAATGGTTCTCTCCTGCTGGTGTTCTTCCTGCTAATGGTTCTTCCCTGCTGTTCTTCCTGCTAATGGTTCTCCCCTGATGGTGTTCTTCCTGCTAATGGTTCTCCCCTGCTGGTGTTCTTCTTGCTGCTGGTTCTCCTGCTGGTGTTTTTGCTGATGTTCCTCCTGTTGTACCGTCAACTCCTTCTGCTGACGATCCCTCTTCTCAGCCGTTGTTCCTCCTGAAGCTGTTGTTGCACATAATGTTGATGTTGCGCATACTGCTCACGCATATACTGATGTTGCACATGCTGCTGATACATGATGCCGAAGCACATGCTGCTTATGTTGCACATACCGATGCACATGCGAATATTACACATGCTACTGATGCTGTTGCACATGCTGATGTTGCACCTGTTGCACATGTTTATGTTGCACATGCTGCTGCTTAGGTTTGCTAAATTGAGTGTGTTGCCACCATTACTTTACTCCCTTAACTCACGCTCCCTTTGTTACAGCCTCTAAATCTGCTGAAACATCTTTAGAACATCGGAGCATCTTGCATCATCTTAATCTGGTGAACACCTTTAACTGTAAATACAGCATCTCAAGTCTTTTTTTTCGAACCTTCAGAAAATGCACAGCATCCCAATGTTTTCCAAGCCCCTTAAAAATATATTAAATACACGGGCCTTTAGAAGGTCCTTACAGCTTCCCTTAAAATGTAAACAGATCATCCTAGTCCATTTTAAGCCTAATTTAATGTGGATATAGTATTCTATATTTTTATTGTATTGTATATCTGCACTAACATGCTATGTAGACGTGGCATTTCCGTCTTTTATGAAGTTCTTTAGAATGTAGACATGTCATTTCTGTCTCTCAATTCCTTGCCATCTTCAAGAAATGCTCCTTCTCATTATAAACTTCTCTGTATGTCGCCACTCAGGTCTTATCTAATTGTTACTCAGTCTTAGCACTTTCTTATCGCGTTTTTATCACTGGGTGTCTCTCACTCTTATTTTAATCTTTCTCACATTTTTTAACATCTCTCACCTGCATCATTTTCACTCTTTTTGCCTATTTCCTCTCTCAGCTTCCTTCCATCCCCCTCTACCCCTTCCCCATCCGCCTTCCTCTCGACCTTCTCTCACCTCTCCCCTCACTTTCCTCTCAGCCTCTCTTCCCTCACTTCCCTCATTCCTCTCTCACCTTACTCTCAACTTTCTCTCCCCCTCTCTCACTTTTCTCTCAGCCTCTCTTCTCTCTCCCACTTCCCTCTCACCCCTCTCTACTTTTCCTCTCAGACTTCTTTCATCTGTCCCCCCTTCTTCTCGGTCCTCTCTCCCCTCACGCCTTCTCCCCCTCATTCCCCCTCCACTGGGCCTCAACAATCATCAGAGGCAGTGCCATCAGAGGCAGTGCCATCATAGGCCAGACCGCACGTGCCTCTAATAATTAACAGGACCAAACTCGGCCTAACTACTTCCCCTCGTCTCCTTACTCAAGTTTACAATACATCCCCTCACTTTTAAAGTGAGAGGTGAGGAGAGAAGGAACTGGTGAGGGAGGGGGCTGGGGAGAAGAGAAGGCTTGGAGATGAGAGGAGATTGGGGGGAGAGGAGGTTAGGAAGTAAGAGGAGATTGGGGAGAGAGGAGGAGGAGAGAAGGAATTTGTGAGAGGCGAGGGGAGGAGGAATGAGGAAGAGAGGTAGAGTAGATCTGGGGTCTAAGACATGGAAGAGAATAAAAAAGGGAGAAAAGCATGAGATTGTGGGGAGAGAGAAAGGGGTATAAGGAAAAAGGGGAAGAGAAAATGAAAGGATGGACCAGAAATTTGAAGAATTGAGGGAGGAACGTAGAGAGGGAGAAGAATGGCTGATAAGACGATAACAGAGATGCAAGAAGACAAAGATAACGTAGGAACACACACACACAAAAAAAAAAAATTGAGGAAGCACAAGAAGACAAATGGAACACAATGAAAAAGGTAATTTAGGAAATACAGGAAGAAGAGGATAACTTAATAGCACAAGAATAACTGTGAATACAAGACACTGATAAACGAGGAAGTACAAGGAAACACCGGTAACGATGGAACATAAAAACTGTGAAGAACTAAGTAATAGGAAGTAAAAGAAGAAATAAAAGAAGTAAAAGGAGACGAAAGGAAAAGAGAAAAAAAAAAAAGAAGAAGAAGCAAAATATGAATTTAAAAAAAATAAGAAAATTTATAAAAAAATAAGAAAAATGAAGAAAAGGAAAAAGAAAAACAGGAGCAGAAACAAAGAGGTAATCGGGTTCGATCCAGGAAAAGGGATGGTAGCTCCAGTTCTTTGGATCAAGAGCCCTTCACCTGCACATCTAGAGACTTCACCCTGGAAGGTCAAAAGGAACAGGCCAGCCTCAACTCAACTCGTGTGAGTTCGTAGTACTGATGAGGATGGAGCCAGCTCCTCCCCCTGCTGTGGAGTCTGAGAGTGCGGCCAGCTCCTCTCACCTGCACCTCGTGTGAGACGTTAGACAGATGAGGTGCGGCCAGCTCCTCTCACCTGCACCTCGTGTGAGTACTGATGAGGTGCGGCCAGCTCCTCCTCACCTGCACCTCGTGTGAGTACGTTAGTACTGATGAGGTGCGGCCAGCTCCTCCTCACCTGCACCTCGTGTGAGTACTGATGAGGTGCGGCAAGCTCCTCCTCACCTGCACCTCGTGTGATTATGTTAGTACTGATGAGGTGCAGCCAGCTCCTCCTCACCTTCACCTCGTGTGTCCTCAACTCACTCTTGATTATTTACATCGGATAACCATAAGATCATTACTGTTAATTAAGTTTTATTTACCACTACACACGTCCCTGTTTACATACAACTCTCTCTTCCTTTCTCTCTCTCTCACACATACTCTCTCACACCCCACAAACTACAAATAACAGGCCGAGTGTCTCTCGACAAGTGCCTTTGACAACTGGTAACTATCACTCTCTCTCTCTCTCTCTCTTCGACCTTGCCGACCTGTTGGAGTACCCACCAAGGCCACCACTGAGCAGCCTTGGGAAGCTCCACCGTAATTAAGATCTCTTTTTGGCCATAATTGACGTAAAAGGAACGGGAGGGTGGGCAAGGAGAGAGGGGGAGCGTAAAAAGAAGCGAGAAGAACTGAAGTGGAAGGGGGAGAAAGCCGAGGGTGGAAGAGGGAGAGAGGGATGTAAGGGAAGGAGTTGGAGGAGGAGGTAAAGAGGGGGGGGGGGAAGCAAAAGACTGAGGATGGAGTGCTGTCGAGTTCATTAGAAGATCGAGCGAGAGAGAGAACGAGGGAGAGATGGAGAAGGCAGATGAAAGAAAGAGAAAGTGGACAATGCGAACGCTAAAGTGGAGGCGCAGGATGAAGGGATGGGCCTACACATTGCTGGTAAGATTTAATACTGGCCTACACCTGGGTCATTACGCCTGAAGAACCAGTTCGCATTTTGAGACGGATTTGTGTAATTTTTTTTCTCTTTTACCTTACACAGACAATCTTAACAGATCTCACTCTGAACCACTTTTGACAAATGTTCATTATAAATGCTTGGTCACTTTGGACGACCATCCTGAGAAGATATCTGCACAAGTGGAACTCGGTAATGTGAATTTATCTTTCTTATGCATGTATTTCTATAAGTTATAATAACACAGAACCAGTATAAGTAATTAAAGACACATGACAGTCTCTTACTTCCAGGTTATTAAGAAAGTATTAAGTTCAATTTAATTATTAAATACCTTGGGACATCTGAGCTCTACACTCACGTTCTGGGACACTAGCGAGGAGCTGTGGATAAGAAGGGAGGAGGGGCAGACATGAGTTAAGCCGATGACAGGCAGAGTATATGGAATTTTTGAGCATTGGATAGGTAGGGAGGTGGTGGCTCTCATGGCTGTATCACAGACAATCCAGGGCAATGTGTCAACCTTCGTGCAAGAGTCAGCGGCTTCCTTCTCAATAATTCCTCACTCGAGGCCTTTGACTTGTGACAGCTGCCTCGGCCTCCACAGGGAGACACGCTAGCACAGCCCAGCTAGCTGTGGGATGACTGCTGCATCTTGCAACTGTCAGGGGAGGAGCTGCTTCAGCCCTGCAAGCTGTGGGACGACTGTTGCATCTTGCAACTGTCAGGAGAGGAACTTCTGTAACTTAGAAACTGTCGGGCCTCCACAGGGAGATAAACTGCAACGCCCTGGAAGCTGAGGACCCATGTTGCATCCCGGAAACTGTCTATATAACTCTCGCAGCCAGGGAAATTGTCTAGGGGAAAACCCATTTAATCTTTGAACTGTCTGGGGAAGCTTTTGCATTTTGAAAATTGTCTGTGACAACCCCGTTGCCTCCTGGCAACTGTCAAGGTAAATGTTGCAGTCTAGCAAGAGTCTGGTGATTTTTTAATGGTCCAAAGCGTTCAGAAAATTGCTGTGTTTAAAGGCGTTTGAGGACGCTTGAATACATGTATTCTACGGTGATAAATGTGTTTATCAACTTAAAATCTTAGATAGTTTTGATATCTAATAAAGAGTCACGGGTACCATACACGATACAACACGCAGCAGGTGTCATACGCCACACAACAAAAAGTGTCATACGTAATACGAAGCACATAATGCCAGACTTATTTCGTGCTAAGCAAACGGAGGCTCAATATACAGTGTTTATCTTAATCTTTTTTTTTTTTGATGGATACATAAGCAACAGTGTTTGTCAATTATGAGTTGTTAATAGTTTTATGTAATTACTTGAATTAAGTCTATTATGAGTTATCAGTTATGTCTATCAAGAGTTGTGTCGTGGATTAAGTGAGACAAGGTCAAGCCTCCTTACAGCTGCTGCTGCTGCTGCTGCTGCTGCTGTTCACCCAGCAGTAAATCGATACCTGGGTGTCAGTCGACTGTGCTGGGTCGCATCCTGGAGCATAGGAGGACCTAAGGAATCCAACGAAAACAAACCACACGTTTTTATTATTATCCTGGGTTATTAAACCCTCCTGGGTTTATAATCTAACGTTAAGTCGTAGTTTTCGATTATTTCCTTCAATAAAATTATTAATGGTAAAGAGTACCGAAAAGTTGATGAATAAGACACATGTATAATTATAACTATAATTTTTAAAGGGGTGGGCCGGTAAGCCAGCGGAAGGCCTCGGTCAGATGACCCAAATCTGACCTAAGACACATGTGCAAAACTTAGAAATATTTCCTTCCAAGGAAGTGGAGGGGGGAGGGAACCTTGATGCTGGTGAAGGGCTCTTGATCCAAGGAATTGACACTACCCACCCCTCCCCCGGATCAAACCTGATGGCCTTCCCTTCCCTAGGGGACGTATGACCCCGACGGGTTTAGAGATTCCCGGCAAATATATATATATATTAATTTATCGTTTATTACGAGTTACCAATGAGTTGTACGTATGTAACTAATAGAAGAGTGTCTATTGTAAATTACCAGTGGGTTTCATCTAATAGAACTGTCTATTACTAGTTTGTATTTACATGTGGTTAATAGATTTTAATCATACGTGTTATTAGTTCTTGTAACTAACAGATGTTGTGTATATCAATTATTACCTGGTCACGTAACTAACAATCTTCATCGTGAGGTAACAGTTATCATACCTCCCACAAACACAGCTGTTATCATACCTCCCACAACCACAACAGTTATCATACCTCCCACAAACACAGCTGTTATCATACCTCCCACAACCCAACAGTTATCATACCTCCCACAAACACAGCTGTTATCATACCTCCCACAACCACAACAGTTATCATACCTCCCACAAACACAGCTGTTATCATACCTCCCACAACCGCAACAGTTATCATACCTCCCACAAACACAGCTGTTATCATACCTCCCACAACCACAACAGTTATCATACCTCCCACAAACACAGCTGTTATCATACCTCCCACAACCAACAGTTATCATACCTCCCACAAACACAGCTGTTATCATACCTCCCACAACCACAACAGTTATCATACCTCCCACAAACACAGCTGTTATCATACCTCCCACAACCACAACAGTTATCATCCCTCCCCACAACAACAGCTGTTATCATACCTCCCACAACAACAGCTGTTATCATGCCTCCCATAGCCACAGCTGTTATCATACCTCCCATAGCCCCAGCTGTTATCATGCCTCCCACAGCCACAGCAGTTATCATGCCTCCCACAGCCACAGCAGTTATCATGCCCCCCATAGCCACAGCTGTTATCATGCCTCCCATAGCCACAGCTGTTATCATGCCTCCCATAGCCACAGCTGTTATCATGCCTCCCATAGCCACAGCTGTTATCATGCCTCCCACAACCAGAGCTGTTATCATACCTCCCACATCAACAGCTGTTATCATCCCTCCCCACAAACACAGCTGTTATCATGCCTCCCACAACCACAGCTGTTATCATACCTCCCACAACCACAACAGTTATCATCCCTCCCCACAACAACAGCTGTTATCATACCTCCCACAACAACAGCTGTTAGCATGCCTCCCACAGCCACAGCTGTTATCATGCCTCCCACAGCCACAGTTGTTATCATGCCTCCCACAGCCACAGCTGTTATCATGCCTCCCACAGCCACAGCAGTTATCATGCCTCCCACAGCCACAGCTGTTATCATGCCTCCCACAGCCACAGCTGTTATCATGCCTCCCACAGCCACAGCTGTTATCATGCCTCCCACAGCCACAGCTGTTATCATGCCTCCCACAGCCACAGCTGTTATCATGCCTCCCACAGCCACAACTGTTATCATCCCTCCCACAACAACAGTTATCATTCCTACCACAATAACAGCTGTTATCATTCATCCCCCAATCACAGCTGTTATCATACCTCCTACAACAACAGTTATCATTCCTACCACAACAACAGCTGTTATCATACCTCTCTGCAACAGCAGCAGTTATCATACCTCCCCCAACAACAGCCGTTAAGAGACCTGTTATTAATCTCATGAATTAACAAAACTCGCTAAATTATATACAGGCACAAAAGTAACATGCCAGACAAAAGACAATGAAAGCACAAGTTTAAAATGTTGCCTTTAGGAGAGAAAAAAAAAAGTTTTTCCAGTCATTGTAACTTTTAATTTTTTTTTTCAGAAGAGAGACAGTTGCCAGCTGTCACTTTTTTGTTATCGCCCAAAAAAAAAATCGTACATGTCAGCCTACCGCATGTAAAATTCCCCCCTTGAAACTTTTATTTCATCTTTATTGGACTTCTTACCTGTGGCAAATCTGTGACAGATTTCGATGGGTTTTTATACCCTCGTTTTTTTTTAAATAAAATATTCGAAAAAAAAAATTATATAATAATTTATGTGCTCATTTGTATGTAATTATTCCTTCTTCTTTTTTAATATTATCCTTAGGAATTGTCTTTTGTTAAAAAGCAGAAATTGCAGTCTTAAATTCTCTATTATTACGATTATCAAATTAAGCGCTAAATCTGCAAGGGTCACATAGCCCTGTTTAAATTCTATAACGTACACAGCAACACAAGTCCGTTTCAACGCCACTGTATCGCTAACAGGTCAGTTTCAACGCCACTGTATCGCTAACAGGTCAGTTTCAACGCCACTGTATCGCTAACAGGTCAGTTTCAACGCCACTGTGTCGCTAACAGGTCAGTTTCAACGCCACTGTGTCGCTAACAGGTCAGTTTCAACGCCACTGTATCGCTAACAGGTCAGTTTCAACGTCACTGTGTCGCTAACAGGTCAGTTTCAACGCCACTGTGTCGCTAACAGGTCAGTTTCAACGCCACTGTGTCGATAACAGGTCAGTTTCAACGTCACTGTGTCGATAACAGGTCAGTTTCAACGCCACTGTGTCGATAACAGGTCAGTTTCAACGCCACTGTGTCGCTAACAGGTCAGTTTCAACGCCACTGTATCGCTAACAGGTCAGTTTCAACGCCACTGTATCGCTAACAGGTCAGTTTCAACGCCACTGTATCGCTAACATTTCAGTTTCAACGCCACTGTGTCGCTAACAGGTCAGTTTCAACACCACTGTGTCGATAACAGGTCAGTTTTAACGCCACTGTGTCGATAACAGGTCAGTTTCAACGCCACTGTGTCGATAACAGGTCAGTTTCAACGCCACTGTGTCGATAACAGGTCAGTTTCAACGCCACTGTGTCGATAACAGGTCAGTTTCAACGCCACTGTGTCGCTAACAAGCCAGTTTTAATTCCACTCTATAGCTAACAAGCTATTTTAAACTCCAATGAATCGCTAACAAGTCAACTTTAACTCCACTGTATCGCTAACCAACCAGTTTTAACTCCACTGTTTCAGCCATACTGCATTATTTACAAGCGTCCTCACTGCATAAATCACTAAGATTTACCAAGATTTAGAGAACATTTGAAAGAATGGAAGATCAAACACCTTTAATTATGAAGTCGACCTTTTACAGACTTTGCAACTCCTTGTTCCAGCTAACTTAATATTGAAGCCGGGAATTAAAGTCTTTTTTCTTTGGAGTTGTTTCTGAAGCAAGAGTGGCTTTTGTTAGGTGTTATGTCTGTGTTCAGGGATGTGTTTGTGTTTATGGGCTGTGTCTGTTGTTGTTGTGTCTTGATGTATCTCTGTTAGGGATTCGTGCCTTTGTTAGGGGTAGTTTCTGGTATATATCCCTTTGTTAGGGTGGAGTTTCTTAAGTGGGGGTCTTTGTTAAGGTCAGTGTCGCGGCTAGTGTCATTGTTTGTGGTAGTCTCTTTCTACCCCCGAACAATGACATCCTCCAGAGGAATGTGCCATTCACCTGAGCATGAATGTTCCCAGGTCATTCATCCTTATGAATACTAAGAGAAACTGGCAGTTTTAGCTGCCGGTGGCAGATTTCTAAATATATCAGTGTCACATCCTGTCATTCACACACTATTCAAAGTGTTTTTGCTTAGCGTTGCTTCATCGCCACATCTACTCGGCTTGTCTTCTAAAAAAAAAAATAATAGAAGTTTCATTAAAAATGAAAACAAAGACTCGCTCATTCTTCTCGCCTGTCATTCCGCTTTTTTTTTTTTTAAACTTCTTGACTGAGAGGGTCTATCATCATCCTGTTGGTATTCACACAAATGTAACATTTTCTGTTTACAGTTATGCTTTTAATAATCATCCTCTGTGACGCTTATTCTTGACATTTGCTTTCTCTTGCCTTGAGCTCTTGCTTGCTTCCCTCAGGCATTCAGTTTATCTTTTTTTTCTGATTTCTTACTAGGCATCTGTTCTCATTATTTCCCCCTTTTCTTCTAATGTCTTTTCATACGTCGTTTTCATCTTCGCCTGCTTCCATCAGCTTTCTCTTATTTAGTAGTTTCCTCTGGTTGGTTCTCCGTAGACCCCCAGAGTTCCTCTCCTTCAAAGTCTTCACTCGTCAAAGTCCAAGTCGACTCGGTGGGCCAACTCCTCTTCAAGTCGGAGCATCAAAGTGCCTATCATTTCTCCCGGTGGCCAGTGTTGCTAAAGTCTCTCCAAACTCCCCTTTCCCCACCAACAACACCCCTTACCCACTCCCCATTCCCCTCTGCTCCTATTACCTCTCTCACCTTGCTTTCCCCTCTTCACTAAAAATGGCTTCTACCTCTTCCCCACTGAATGAGTTTAGTAAGACACGTCAGCAAACACTAAGACACATTTACTAGAAAACGTTTCGGTCATAGTGTTTGCTTACGTGTCTTTCTAAATCAATTTGCCGGTATCTGTTACCAAGATTTAGAACAGGAATTGCTCGAGATATGTCTCGTTCTACATTCCTCCTCACTCTTCTCCCTCTTCAGCCTCGACACCTGAGGGTGGCCCCTGCTGGTTCCTCCTCCTCCTCCTCCTTGTAACTGCCAATATCCAAGGTGTCGGTTCCTATCCAAGTTCTTAGCAGTTGACCGCCAGTTCCTCTCAGTTGGTGCTAAGGACGTCGACGGCTTCCGTCTGTAGCCCAACATTGTAGACAAGTTGCACAGAAGTGTGCACATAGGGCTGAGGGAAGGGTGTGGGTCCCCCAGACTTATAAGTGGGAGAGAAACTGTGTGCGTGTGTGCGCGTACTCACCCACCAATTTGTACTCGCCTATTTGTGGTTACAGGGATCGATACATAGCTCCTGGCCCTGCCTCTTCACTGACCGATACTAGGTCCTCTCCCTTCTCCATGAGCTTTATCATACCTCGTATTAACTATGTATGGTTCCTGCCTCCACTACATCACTTGCTAGACTATTCCACTTCCTGACAACTCTATGACTAAAGAAATACTTCCTAACATCTTTGACTCATCTGAGTCTTCAACTTCCAATTGTGACCCCTTGTTTCTGTGTCCCATCTCTGGAACATCCTGTCTCTGTCCACCTTGTTAATTCCTCGCAGTATTTTATATGTCGTTATCATGTCTCCCCTAACTCTCCTGTCCTCCAGTGTTGTCAGGCCGATTTCCCTTAACCTTTCTTCATAGGACATTTCCCTTAACTCTGGAACTAGCCTTGTTGCAAACCTTTGCACTTTCTCTAATTTCTTGACGTGTTTGACCAGGTGGATTCCAAACTGGTGCTGCATACTTCAGTATGGGCCTGACGTACACGGTCTTGAACGATTCCTTACTGAAATATCGGAACGCTACTCTCAGGTTTGCCAGGCGCCCATATACTGCAGCAGTTATCTGGTTGATGTACACTTCAGGAGATGTGCTCGGTATTATACTCACCCCAAGATCGTTTTCCTTGAGTGAGGTTTGCAGTCTTTGGCCACCTAGCCTATACTCTGTTTGCGGTCTTCTTTGCCCCTTTCCCGATCTTCATGACCTTGCATTTGGCGGGGTTAAATTCGAGGAGCCAGTTGCTGGACCACGCGTCCAGCCTGTCCAGGTCTCTTTGTAGTCCTGCCTGATCCTCATCTGATTTAATTCTCCTCATTAACTTCCCATCATCTGCGAACAGGGACACTTCTCAGTCTATCCCTTCCATCATGTCATTCACATATACCAAAAATAGCACTGGTCCTAGGACTGACCACTGTGGAACCCTGCTCGTCACAGGTTCCCACTGTGATACCTCATCCCGTACTATGACTTGTTGTTGCATCCCTGTCAGGTATTCTCTGATCTATTGCAGTGCCCTTCCTGTTATACGTGCCTGATCCTCTAGCTTTTGCACTAATATCTTGTGAGAAACTGTGTCGAAGGCCTTTCTGCAGTCCAAGAAAATGCAATCTGCCCAACCCTCTCTCTCGTGTCTTACTTCCGTTACCTTGTCATAAAACTCCAGTAGGTTTGTGACACAGGATTTGCCTTTTATGAATCCGTGCTGGTTATCTTTTATAAGCTTGTTCCGTTCTATGTGCTCCACCACTCTCCTCCTGATAAGCTTCTCCATGACTTTGCATACTATACACGGCAGTAACACTGGTCTATAGTTTAGTGCCTCGTTTCTGTCTCCTTTCTTAAAAATGGGGACTACATTTGCCGTCTTCCATATCTCAAGCAGTTGCCCAGTTTTGATGGATGTGTTGAAAATTGTGGTTAGTGGCACAAACAGCGTCTCTGCTCCTTCTCTAAGAATCCATGGAGAGATATTGTCCGGTTCCACCGCCTTTGAGGTATCAAGGTCACTTAGCAGCTTCTTCACCTCCTCCTCGGTTGTATGTATTTCATCCAACACTTGTTGGTAAATCCCTTGCTGGTGTCTCCCTCTGTTCTGTCTTCTCAGAGACCCTTTCTGTCTCCACTGTGAACACTTCTTTGAATCTCATGTTGAGCTCCTCACACACTTCTTGGTCATTTCTTGTGATCTCTGCACCTGTACTCGCCTAATTGTACTCACCTAATTGTGGTTGCAGGGGTCGATACTCAGCTCCTGGCCCCGCCTATTCGCTGTCGTGTGTGTGTGTGTGTGTGTGTGTGTGTGTGTGTGTGTGTGTCTGTGTGATCGTAAGTGTACAAACGCGTTGGACAGTAGTTCGGGACAACTGAGGCGGAAGTTGCAGACGGGGGCGAGCTGGACTTTGTAACTTCTTAGTAACACACAAACACACACACACACCCGTCCGTGTGTATGTATGTGTGTGTGTACTCACCTAATTGTGGTTGTAGGGGTCGAGTCACAGCTCCTGGCCCCGCCTCTTCACTGGCCGCTACTCGGTCACTCTACCCGCTCCATGAGCTTTATCATACCTCTCCTTAAAGCTATGTATGAATCCTGCCTCCACTACATCCCTTCCCAGACTATGCCACTTCCTGACAGCTCTGTGACTGAAGAAATACTTCCTAACATCCCTGTGGTTCATCTGAGTCTTCAACTTCCAACTGTGACCCCTTGTTGCTGTGTCCCATCTCTGGAACATTCTGTTTCTGTCCATCCACCTTGTCGATTCCTCTCAGTATTTTATATGTCGTTATCATATCCCCTCTATCCCTCCTGTCTTCCAATGTCGTCAGGTCGATTTCCCTTAACCTGTCCTCGTAGGACATATCCCTTAGCTCCGGGACTAGTCTTGTTGCAAACCTGTGCACTTTTTTCTAGTTTCCTTACATGCTTGGCTAGGTGAGGGTTCCAAACTGGTGCTGCATACTCCAGTATGGGCCTAACGTACACAATGTACAGGGTCGTTAATGACTCCTTATTAAGATGTCGGAATGCTGTTCTTAGGATTGCCAGGCGTCCGTATGCTGCAGCAGTTATTTGGTTGATGTGCGCCTCAGGAGATGTGCCTGATGTTATACTCATCCCAAGATCCTTTTCCTTGAGTGAGGTTTGTAGTCTCTGGCCCCCTAGACTGTACTCCGTCTGTGTGTGTGTGTGTGTGTGTGTGTGTGCATACCCGCGTAAAAAGCCTTTTTAATTTACTCTTAAAATTTCCCTCAAAAAAAGAAACCCCCTTCATAGTCCCTCTTACCACGAACACCCACTACCACATTCTCTCTGCCCACTATCTCTTCTTCACCACCCTTCTACACACTCCTCACTATTCATCTCCTCTCCTTCACAACCTCTTCTCAACCTCCCACTGTTTCAGATGCACACGCAGGACAGAATAAGAAAGACCTAGTGAACCCAATTGGCAGTAGAAAACACAAGGATAGTGATCTAAGAAAATGAAAGTGGTCTAAAACGGGGCATCGCATGGCAGTATAGGACTGAGTGGTGTGCCTCAGTCATACGCCTGGCAGTGCTGAAGTCAGCCACGGAGGCCTACCATACACACCCATAAAAACACCATATACACCATACCACAATATCCTGTCTAGACCAGTGTGGGGATCTCAGTGAGAATAATACATTAAAATGTATATAGGACTGATCAGAGAGGAATAAATATAGAAAGAGTTATACAG
>WNWK01000258.1:485000-605412 GCA_009830355.1 Cherax destructor | reverse complement strand
TGGGTTCATGGATTGGGTCAGCCATGTTAGGTTACTTTTTCTTTTTATTTTTAAGAAAAAAAGAAAGAAGAAAAGAAAATAAAATAAAAAGAATAAAAAAAAGGGGGAACGTGGAGGAATAGCTCCTAGGAGGAATGAAAGGGAGCGTAAATCCCCCTCCGTGCCCAAGAGGACCTCAACACCGCAAGTGGTGCAGATGCAGCATGGAACCCGTGCCATACCCTACCCTTCATGCCAGTAAACCAGCAATCCGGGATAGCAACTCCACATCCACCGAGCCATCTCGGCGGACAAAGAGAGGGCGGCCGGATATCCGCCCCAGCATACCGCCTTCGGCCACCACCCCGGAATCCGAAAGGTGGCCTCCAGAGATACACCCGTCGCCCGAAAGATACCCAAAGCCACCCCCCGGGTGACCGGAGAGGGATCGGGACATCCCCAGGCGATCCAGATTCCACGGCAAACTACATCACCGCCAAGGACCTCAACGGAATGGGATGGACCACGATACCCTTCCCCCTACCTAGGAACTAGAATGCCTGAGGAGAGAAGCTCCCAGGGTAAAACTGGGAAGGAAATAAGGGAGGGAAGAGGAGGAGGAGGAGGAAAGGGAAAAGGGAGGATGGGGAAGATGGGAAAAAGGGAGGGGGGATTGGGGGGTAATTAGGTTCGGTCTGAGGAAGAAGACCAAGAGGTCCAATTCCTCAGACCGATAGCCTCTTTACCTCGTCAAGGAGCCCCCCTTAAAGAGGCTGACGACTAAAGAAATACTTCCTAACATCCCTTTGACTCATCTGAGTCTTCAATTTCCAATTGTAGCCCCTTGTTTCTGTGTCCCATCTCTGGAACATCCTGTCTCTGTCCACCATGTCACCATGTGCCCCGGTGGCCTGGTAGCTAAAGCTCTCGCTTCACACACGGAGGGCCCAGGTTCGATTTCCGGCGGGGTGAAAACATGTCGACGCGTTTCCTTACACCTGTTGTCCTGTTCACCTAGCAGCAAATAGGTACCTGGGTATTAGTCGACTGGTGTGGGTCGCATCCTGGGGAACAAGATTGAGGACCCCAATGGAAATAAGACAGACAGTCCTCGATGACGCACTGACTTTCTTGGGTTATCCTGGGTAGCTAACCCTCGGGGGTTAAAAATCAGAACGATTTCTTATCTTAATTCCTCACAGTGTGTGTGTGTACTCGCCTAGTTGTACTCACCTAGTTGTGGTTGCAGGGGCAGAGTCACAGCTCCTGGCCCTGCTTCTTCACTGGTCGCTACTAGGTCACTCTTCCTGCTCCATGAGCTTTATCATACCTCTTCTTAAAGCTATGTATGAATCCTGCCTCCACTACATCACTTCCCAGACTATTCCACTTCCTGACAGCTCTGTGACTGAAGAAATACTTCCTAACATCCCTGTGATTCATCCGAGTCTTCAACTTCCTGTGTCCCATCTCTGGAACATCCCGTCTCTGTCCACCTTGTCGATTCCTCTCAGTATTTTATATGTCATTATCATATCCCCCCTATCTTTCCTGTCCTCCAGTGTCGTCAGGTCGATTTCCCTTAACCTCTCCTCGTAGGACATACCCCTTAGCTCCAGGACTAGTCTTGTTGCAAATCTTTACACTTTCTCTAGTTTCCTTAAATGCTTGGCTAGGTGTGGGTTCCAAACTGGTGCTGCATACTCCAATATGGGCCTAACGCACAGTGTACAGGGTCCTGAACGATTCCTTATTAAGAAGTCGGAATACTGTTCTTAGGTTTGCTAGACTCCCGTATGCTGCAGCAGTTATTTGGTTGATGTGCGCCTTTGATGTGCCCGATGTTATACTCACCCCAAGATCCTTTTCCTTGAGTGAGGTTTGTAGTTTCTGGCTTCCCTAGACTGTACTCCGTCTGCAGTCTTCTTTGCACTTCCCCAATCTTCATGACTTTGCACTTGATGGGGTTGAACTGCAGGAGCCAGTTGCTGGACCAGGCCTGCAGCCTGTCCAGATCCCTTTGTAGTTCTGACTGGTCCTCGTCCGACTAAATTCTTCTCATCAACTTCACATCATCTGCAAACAGGGACACTTCTGAGTCTATTCCTTCCGTCATGTCTGTGGGGAATTATGAGACTACCTGTATGGGCTTCACCACCACTTACATACAAATAATCTCAACGGGAGGCGACCGCCAATATAATATTTACCAGTTACCCCCGTGAGGCGTGTGGGAAACTTAAGTCGCCCTGGTCGCAGAAACGACTCCCTCGATAACACAAGCACCTGTTGTATATGCGTGCATGTATGTGTGTGTGTACTCACCTAGTTGTGGTTGCAGGGGTCGATTCATAGCTCCTGGCCCCGCCTCTTCACTGGCCGCTACTGGGTCACTCTCCCTGTGCCATGAGCTTTATCATACCTCTTCTTAAAGCTATGTATGGAGCCTGCCTCAACTACATCGCTTCCTAAACTATTCCACTTCCCGACCACTCTGTGACTGAAGAAATACTTCCTAACATCTCTGTGATTCATCTGAGTCTTCAACTTCCAACTGTGTCCCCTTGTTGCTGTGTCCCATCTCTAGAACATTCTGTCTCTGTCCACTTTATCAATTCCTCTCAGTATCTTATATGTTGTTATCATGTCCTCCCTATCTCTCCTGTCCTCCAGTGTCGTCAGGTCGATTTCCCTTAACCTTTCCTCGTAGGACATACCCCTTAGCTCCGGGACTAGTTTTGTTGCAAACCTTTGCACTTTCTCGAGCTTCTTCACGTGCTTGGCTAGGTGTGGGTTCCAAACTGGTGCTGCATACTCCAGTATGGGCCTAACGTACACAGTATACAGGGTCCTGAACGATTCTTTATTAAGATGTCAGAATGCTGTTCTTAGGTTTGCTTGGCGCCCATATGCTGCAGCAGTTATTTGGTTGATGTGCGCCTCAGGAGATGTTACTGGTGTTATACTCACCCCAAGATCTTTTTCCTTGATTGAGGTTTGCAGTCTCTGGCCCCCCTAGACTGTACTCCATCTGCGGTCTTCTTTGCCCTTCCCCAATCTTCATGACTTTGCACTTGGTGGGGTTGAACTCCAGAAGCCAATTGCTGGACCAGGCTTGCAGCCTGTCCAGATCCCTTTGTAGTTCTGCGTGGTCCTCGTCCGATTGAATTCTTCTCATCAACTTCACATCATCTGCAAACAGGGACACTTCGGAGTCTATTCCTTCCGTCATGTCGTTCACAAATACCAGAAACAGCACTGGTTCCAGGACTGACCCCTGTGGAACCCTCGTCACCGGCGCCCACTCTGACACCTGCATCTTAACAATACCGTACTATTTTTCAGGTGAACATAGGCCAGCATTTACCAAGCTCCTGCAACAGACGCTAGGATAAGCTTTGTAAAGACTTCAGTGACTGTCCATTAAGGGACTGCAAATTAGTCCTTACTAGCTCATCACCCATTGTGAGAGATGGCAGCCTGTTTAGTGAGTGGCCTTGTTGATGAAGCTCTGTTCGCACATTTTAACATAATTTAGAAGGTATCTCTGAATTTTGAGGTTTATCTAATCTAGTTTTAACATTAACTATGCATCTGTATTGACATTTCTGTATTGTTTTAGTATTGACTGCTGCTTAGATTAAGGGATGTTTGTTTCATAGGTGATAAGTTGTTTTATAATAATAATAATAATCAGACTTCTCATAGCACATGCTTATGTAGCACATCCTTAATAGAACACTCTTTGCATTTTTTCTGAAAAGGCAATGATAGTATGGTAGTCAGAAAAAAAAGAGTAACAGTTACAGTGGAAGCAAGACTTTGGGGAGGATCAAGAATTGTGTTGGTGTGCATCTCTCACTGCTCAAGATGTTGTTTACCTGATAATTTGTTTATTGGGAAAATTTGTGGGGAAGCTAGATATTTGTTATACCATGAGATTTAATAAGTGGTGAAAGTGAGGTGGCACTGTTAGTAAATAAGGAACTGTAAGAAGAATATTGAAAGGTCTAATAAAGTACTGTAGGTGAATAACAATGGAAATTAGTGTTTTTGATAGTTGAGAAATGGATGAAATATATTGGGTTGTGAAAATTTGATGTTGAATAGGATATTGAATGGAAATGAATTTGATATTTGGATGGTTAGATATCCTGAAGAATTGCAATAGGGTTGCACAGGTAAAGTGGTGTGAAGGTAGATATAATTATCAGAGAATGGGTAATGACCCTCAGTTCTCTTTAATGCAATTGGACCCCTCAAAGGAGATTTTGATTCTGGTGAAGGGCTCTTGAGCAAAGGAATTGTATTCATCCTTCATTGGATTGATCCTGATTGCCTCCCATTCCCATTGGTTTTAGCACTTCCCCTAAGTAATAATAAAATTGGTAATGTAAGTTTGCTATGACATTATTTCATCACCCAGGATGGTTTTGATGATGAAATGTGTCAGACTTCTGTATTGTGATTAGTCAATCATGTGGATTTATATTCATTGGGAATTAAACTCATAAGGGTCATATGGCATTGAGAGAAGAGGAGGTATTCAAGTTTGATCAAAAGGGATGGCAAATCAGATTCTCAGGGCATTCCAATTGAAGGGTTAGACCTTTTCAGTTATTCCTCGTTGGGTGTTTAGCGGTTTTTTTTATAATAATAATCCTCTTTGGGTATAACACCTCTCATGAGAGGGTCCTTGATGCTGGTCAGAGGTTCTTGTACCAAGAAATTTGCTTTGACCTCCCCTTCGATCAAACCAGATTGCCTCCCATTCACATCTCTTTCCTCAGGTGTGGCATGTCCTCTACAGGTTCAGCATTTAAGGTTTTCCGTAAAGGTTTCTGCAACTTTGGTAAAAATCACCATATGTGATTTCCTACACAATGCTGATCCTTCATTGGTTGGGAGAGGGCACCTTTATGCTGGTTAAGAGCTCTTGATTAAGAAATTGCTACTTTCCCTTTTAGAGTAAATCTGATTACTTCCCATTCAGTGTAACCCTTGTGGGTTTAGTGCTTAGTTATGATTGTAATAATAATCCCATTCATTGTATGCTGTATAACCCCTTATTTGTTTAGTGGATCCAAATATTATAACATCACACTGCTATGTAGTGCGGAGTCATTGTTTTATACTGTAAAGATTGAAAGTTGTGTATTAGTGGCCCATCAAAGGTTCCTTGAAGCCGGTGAAGGGCTTTTGATCAAATGAATGGTATACTATCTGTTTCTTCCTTGGATTGAACTTGATTGCCTCCCATTCCCAAGAGGGTGTATGACTCAAATGGGTTTAGAGTTCCTCTCCTATATATAAAACATGTATTGAGTTACTTAACTCAGTACCGAGCTCCTCTTGATTCAAGGATTTGGACATATCCTTTCCTTGGAGGAAATCTAGTTACACACAACACTATATGACTTGCTACAGGTATAGCACTTTCCTGTAATCGTAATATAGATATGTAATTAACGAAGGTGGACATAAAATGTGCATGCTTAACTAATAAACATGGGTTTAACAATATAAATATTGTACAAAAAATTATTTTGTTACATTAGAGTCAAGGTTAAATTATTTATGCCCTGTGCTATTTTGTGATGCAAAATAGATATAGTACAGTGGTACCTCGGGTTACGAGCTTAATTCGTTCCAGAAGGCTGTTCGAGTGCCGATACCGAACGAATTTGTTCCCATTAGGAATAATGTAAATTAGATTAATCCTTTTCAGACCCCCAGAAATACACTTACAAAAGCACTTACAAAAATACACTTACATGATTGTTCGAGTTGGGAGCTGCTCGTATGCCGAGGTACCACTGTAGTATATAAGGTTGGGTGTAAAGTGCTACTTTTTGTGGCTCAAAGTAGCATGAGACTGTTAGTCTGGGACAGGTGTTGCTTTCATGACTCGAAGCAGAATGATGCTATGGGGGAACAAGGTTTTACTTTTGTTACTCTTAAAAGTAGCCCAATGTTGAGAGGGGCCAGGGGTTACTTTCATGCCTCACAAGACCACTAGTCAGATTTTTGTGCTTCATAAAAAGTAGCACAAGATTACAATGTGATGACAGGTCTTTTAAAAATGAGGCATGCAAATAGCACTAGATAAAATGTTGCTGCTTTTGTACCTGCATGTAAGCTCCTCTCTTCAATGTGTGGGTTATTTTTGTATTGTTCCAGTCACAATATTGTGCCTTTTTGTACCTGACAAAAGTAGTACAAGCTTATTTCTGATAGGTGTTACTTTTGTTACAAAAATAGGTTAAGTAACATAAGATGCTTGTTGGAAGATCAGGTGTAACTTTTGTACTTCACAAAAAATAACATTGGATTCATTCACAATAGGTGTTACTTTTGTAACTTGCAAAAGTAGCACAAAACCCTTATTGAAAGACCAGGTCTTGCTTCATGAAAGTAGCATTGATTACATGGCTTTTGTAAAACTAGCATGAGGATGTATCATGAAAGATATTGCCTCTGTGACTTATGAAAGTAGCAGGAGACTGAGGCCCAGCCTTTTTTTTTATTATCTTTTCACGAAAGTAGCCCAATGTATACATTGAGGCCAAACCCAGATTACATAAGTCACAAAAGTGTTGCTTTCATCAGTCATGAAAGTGGCACTGTGCACCCTCAGAATGGTTAGGTCAGTGGCTCACAAAAGTAGCACTGTGCCCCTTGAGAACAGGCTAGGATGGTTGCTGCTACTTTAGTAATTAAAGTAGCAATAAAGATTTGGCCAACAGTTGTCAGGTTCTACTTTTGTGGCTCACATAAGTAGCACCAGACCATACTGAAGATGGCATGTGTTACTTTTGTAATAACTCAATTTCATGGCTCATAAGAAAATATTTGTTTAACTTTTCCACACATTTCTTAACTAGCAATGACAACTATGATGTAGGGAAGGGAAAACTAATTTGTCTTAGCCAATTTTTATACAAAGCTTGAAAACTTTCTTTGGGATTTAAAAAAAAAAATCCATTTTTTCTCAACTGTTCCTCAGTTCATTTTAGATGATTTTTTTTTATTAGATACCATTTTCAGGAATGCAGCTGTCTTGATGGACAGTCAACTGCAGAAAATGAAACAGACTTTTAATATCAATTATAATCAATTTAAGTGCTAAACCATAACATCCTAATAAAATTATAAGACTTATTACAGTGTATGTGAAATTCAACATGTCAATACTTTTTACTTTCAATATATGCTGTTAGGCGCTGGTCCCCCGAACATGTTTCTCCATGAAAATGGTGCTTTCCACGATGGATCAGTAGTCTGAAAATAAAATGAAGCAGTTTGGTTCCCTGGTTATTAATCACATCCTCAGGCCTCTCCTATATTACACTTGCCTTCCATTTTGAATTCATCACAAAAATAGAAGATTTACCCTATTTCTTGGATAATATAACCAGGAATGATTGGTCATTGTTCATGACATCCTAATAGTCATACCCTGCCCTATGTCATTAACTGGTTTCAAGAGCTGTGATGTAATGTCTTAAAATGACGACAAACACCGTAAAACTAGCATAAGAATATAACTTGCTAAACCTTAAAAAAACTAAAAATTTTTTAGTCATATTTTTTAAAGTAATGAACACAATTAAAAAAATTATGACGTAGGTGATGTTGCTGAGTGACAAAGTCGGACATAATGACATTCGCTGAACTGAAATTTATTCTAGAAAAGTGGCGTAAAGGCAAATTTGACGTAGGCCAAAATGACATAAAGTGGGTTATGACTAATTGAATCATACATACCCATAAAACAAAGCAGATGGGGTGTAGGGGGCCTTACTCATCCTTGGAAAAATCATCAAAAATCAAACCTTTTCACTACTTTGAGCCTAATTTCATGCTACTTTCAGTCTTGAAATAAACTAAAATCATCTCTATTTCAGTATTATATCTTTCAGTCCATCAAATGATACCAAGAAAACAGCCAATAAAGCCATCCTAGAAAACACCTCAAAGTAGATATTATAATCCAAACACAAAGTCAGAGTTATGCTTAGTAAAAAATATACAGTATACATACAAATGCAATGTACATTACTTTTTATGTACCCATAACATGTGCCCCCAAGCATACTGTAAAAGATATATGTATGCTATGTACACAAGCCTAAGCAAAAACAAATTTACTTAAATGCAGAGGGGCATATTAGACACACAATTGACATATCCTGCTGAGTCACTGTTACCCTTTGATGCACTCTGGACCTTCCTATCCCTACATTTTTTTCCTAGGCCAGACAAGGTTGAAGTCACCCAGACACTTTAACTGAGGTATAACATGTCGTCTGGCATAAAAGATGAAGGCGTTAAAATTATGCATTAATTTACAGCAGACACAAAAGTCCCATCATAAATTTATGGGAGACAGTTTAAGGTTAATTTGGCTTATTGCACAAAAACACTAACCTGCACAAGTTTTTTCCAGGCACTGAGGTAGTTGACAAGGACAAAAGCATCATCTGTGTTATCTCCTTCATCAACAAACTTGAGCAAGGCAGCTACTGGAAGGTCACTGTTTAAAATTAGACATGCATAAATAACTGCAATGTAATAAGGACTGAATAAAAACCTGAGCTTTTAGTATTCTTTTCCAACACATTGTAATTAGTTGTAAAGGATGGGCTGAAAGAGGCTGCTTCTCAGCTCACCAGGATGATTAAAAAAAAAGTCAGTAAACTGGTTAGCTATGTCCAGCACAGCAATCTTACCACAAAGCTTTTTTAAGGAACAACTGAAGCTTGGGCAGTACCCTTCAGTTTGATGGAAAAATGAACTACCCATGGGATACCAGTTTAGAGACAACTGATATGAGAAACTGGTAGATGAATTTGCCATCAAACTTCCAAACAGCTCCAAGTAATTGAAATTCATGAAAAACAGCCCATTAGTCAGTGCCACCCAACCAACACAAGAATTAGGGTAATTTCTACTGCAGAATCCCAAACTGATAAGTACCTGACTCCCCAATCCTCAGGTACCTCCCTCTTTTCATGAATACTGTAGACTGAACAAATATGCCAATCACTCCAAAACTATAGCCCCACTTTTTAACCTCTTATCTCAATTCCATCTGCTCCAGCTGGTTTACTTCCTTTCATTCTACCCACTGCCTCACACACTTTCCCTGCATCCATCTCTGGCTCTTTCTTATTCCTATGTGATATTTCCCTGCCCACTGCATGAAATTGCTGCCTATCATCATCATTAATTAGATCCTCAAAATATTATTCTTCTTTTTTCAGTACCTCCACCTCCCTCTTTAACTGCAAAGTCCATTTGCTCTCCAAGTTTTCCAATTTATTAATCTTTCTAAAATTGTTTCTTATTTTCAGGAAAATCTGCTGATAAAGACTTGCTTATTCTCTTATTGGCTCTCCTCTTGTACTCCCTCACCACTCATTTAATTTCTCTCTAATCCACTTTCCTCCCAATAGTTGCTTATATCTTTCCCTGTCTCCTCCTTTAGTTCATTTTTACTTTCACTTCTGCTACCTACTGATATAATGAATTAATAAGGTATGTCCTTTATATGAGAATGATGTTAAATTTGCCTCTTGGAAGACACAAAGGATGGAAAGATTGGAGAAGGGAGGGACAAGTAGGTGTAAACATTGTCAACACCATCGTACATTCTCCTTTATCTCAAAATACAAATTTATGAACTAAACTGATGCACACTATGTGGAGTAGGTAGGTTCCTCTCGCTTTTTAACCTTGATTACACAAAAGAGGAGAAACAGTATGTGTATATAAATAGTACATATGGTATTCTCTGACAGGTGCAGAACCTGTGAACCCAGAATATGTAAATAATTTATCACAAAATAAAAGTAACACCCAAACAGATGCACAACATATATACACTAGATACTGTATTCACATTATATGTAATTTCTTCTCATTATAACCGTAATTATGCAAATGGAAAGAAGTAAAGAATACATAAATCTTGGAATACCTCTCAAATTTTATATAATCATCTCCAATATCCTCACATTTTAGCCTTGATGATGCAAAGGATATGAAAACCACTGCATGTAATGAATGGTCTGCAGGAAACAGCTAATTTAGTCACATTTGTAAGACCTGATGATAATTTATATATAAACAGCATACACTGTGATGGCCCCATGAACTCCAAACATAAATTATGTAGGTGCCTAAAAATCATCCATTCACTTTCTCGTTTAATTACAGTAATTTTCTTACTGTATCTAATGAAACGCTAACATATAAATACATCTAAGGTAAGTAAATGACTGTTATAGGTACAGGATTGAGTAGTTTGTGACATTATTGGTTACTAGCTTTTGTGTGTACTGCCATTAGCTATTTTTCCCTAAATGTACTCCATACTAAATGATAAGGCATTATATGCTGCAATTTTTCAACCATGTTTTGTTGAAAAAAAAAAGTGTTAATAGGTCATGTGTTAACTCTCAATCTACTGTATATAGTCTACCAAACTGTTGTCATTGCACACACTAATACAGTGGACCCCCGAGTAACGAGCATAATTCATTCCAGAAGGCTGCTCAAGTGCCATTACCGAACGAATTTTCTCCCTTAAGGAATAATGTCAAGTAGGTTAGTCCATTTCAGACCCCCAAAAATACACTTACAAAAGCACTTACAATATTATACTTACATAATTGTACGATTTTCGAGGTGCTCGTAACTCAGGGGTCCACAGTATCTCATGTACTTATGTATACTCTTTTTCTCAAAGTACAGTACATGTATTACCCATTATCAAACTTCTTTCTATACATAATTCAACTCGAGGCCCTCCATTATCATTTACCCCTGGCATTCTGAACTTACCTACTACACCATCTATAATGCTCATCCTCACTTTAATATTTAAGTCCCCTTCACAGTCCTTATTGTCTCACTTGTTTCAAAACTCCCTAAATCTTTGTTCAACACTTATCATGTAAACTCATTAGAATAGTCTAATTTGGTTTCTGAGTGCAATATAAACAAACAGACAATTTATTTCTTTTCTGTAGTATACAGGTAATGTAGTTTACATTAACAAAATATTGTTAGACAATCTAATTGCTTATCCAGTTTTGATATTCAATTAAAATCCTCTACTACCCATTAATATAATAATTTTTTTTCTATTAACTTTTAATAACATCCAAAGTAGCAGTAAACATTCTCAAAAATATGGCTGGTAAGAACCAACAGGAAACCTTATTCATAAATGTCAACACATTACAGGTGGGCCCCACTTTACAGCGCTTCGCTTTACAGCATTTGACTAATGCAGCGTTTTTTAATTATAGCCATTCTTTATTTATTCAGACTTCCTACAAAAAAATATATTCACCACTCACTATATAAGCTAAGGATGAAAATATTTTAAGGTAAGTAATATATACTGTATATGAATTTTTTAGGCCTGGCTCTAATGCTCACTTGATATATGATATTGTAAACAAGTTATCAGGCTTTTATATGCATTTGAAAGTGAAAAAAAAGGCTGTTTCACTTTACAGTGACTTTCGCTCTACAGCATTAGCCCAGAACCTAACCTACTTTAAGATAAAAAAAAAAAGTGAGATTTGTAAAATAAAGACAACTTACCAAGTGTCCATGAACTGTTTTACAAATCCTGCTCCAGATAAGAAACGATGCTTATTACCAAGCTCATCTATGCGCTCCTCCAGTTCTGATGCACCAATTGATCTGCAAAATATAAATATTATATAAACAGGAAAATACAGTGGAACCTCGGTACTCGAACTTAATTCGTTCCAGAAGGATGTTCGAGTGCTGATCTGTTCGAGTACGAAATAAATTTTTCCCAAACAATTTTCTTTTCTGTTGGCTGTTATCACTAATCACTAATAAACTATTTCAACTACCCAATAAAGTGATCGGAAATCGGTAATTTGGTATCTTTACTTACGAGCAAAATTCGTTCCAGACGGCTATTCAAGTGCCGATACCGAAGGAATTTTTTCCCATAAGAAATAATGAAAATTAGATTAATACATTTCAGACCCCCAAAAATACACTTACAAAAGCACCTACAAAAATACACTTACATAATTGTTCGAGTTGGGAGCTGCTCATAAGTAGAGGTACCACTGTATTACAATTTCAAAATAAGGTCCAGAATAAACAATGCAGGCATTTCTGGCACTAAAATAACATTTCCTCTGTATATTAGTTATGTTTCCAGGCTTTACAAATGAATTCCACTTTTGATTTTTTATTCACATAATGAATTTTTATTCACACCATAAAATAGAAGATTTACTGTTATGCAATATTGTAATAATTGTATAAATAATATCAGCACATTCGTGAACACACATTAGACCCACCAGCTGATGTGTATTGGATGTGTGATGTGATTTATTTACCCTTGAACATTGACAAAAATCAAACATTTCCGCTACTTTGAGCTCAGTTTGAAGCCATTTTCAATACTAAAACCAATCAAAATCATCTCTATTTCTGTAATATATCTTCAATTCTATCAAATGAGACCAAGAAACCATGAATACAACTGTAAAAAACATATGAAAATACACCCCAAAGTCGCTGTTTTAATCCAAAAACACGGTCGCAGTTTTTTTTCTCATTATGCACTGCGTGCTGCAAGATTTGTTTTATATGGTGCACACTTACCATGTAGATGCATTCTCTCATATCTAGGCCCAAATTTACCGCTCACAGCTTATCTGAGTGAGCTGAGCTCATGGCGTAAAACTACGGCTTGGACCCAGGCTTCAAAGCCGTGGAACTACGGGACGGACCCTCAAAGGGTTAAGTAGTCTGTAAGCATTGGGATTAGTCTGCCCGAAATGCTCATGCATGCTAGTGGCTTTCTTTGTGCTTGACAATATTTTACTATACATGTAAACTAAACATTGTATACTATGCAAAATAATTTAATTTTAATGGGGAAGTGGAACAGAATTCTTCCTCCGTAAGCCATGCGTGTCGTAAGAGGCGACTAAAATGCCGGGAGCAAGGGGCTAGTAACCCCTTCTCCTGTATATATTACTAAATGTAAAAGGAGAAACTTTCGTTTTTCCTTTTGGGCCACCCCGCTTCGGTGGGAGACGGCCGACGTGTTGAAAGAGAAAGAAGAAAGAATTTATGTGTGAGCGTGTTAGATAGGAGTGAATGGAGACGAATGGTTTTTGGGACATGACGATCTGTTGGAGTGTGAGCAGGGTAACATTTTGTGAAGGGATTCAGGGAAACCAGTTAATTGATTTAGTTGGACTTGAGTCCTGGAAATGGGAAGTACAATGCCTGCACTTTAAAGGAGGGGTCTGGGATAGTGACAGCTGGGAGGGACTATTCTCAGCTGTTGTATCTGAGTGCCTCTGCAAAGACAGTGATTATGTATGAGTGTGGTGAAAGTGTTGAATGATGATGAAAGAATTTTCTTTTTGGGGATTTTCTTTCTTTTTGGGTCACCCTGCCTCGGTGGGAGACGGCCGACTTGTTGAGAGAAAAAAAAAAAAAAAATTATTATCTGATAAATAAGAGTAAATCTTCTATTTTGGTGTGAATAAGATTTCAAAATGGAAGGCAAGTTTAATATAGGAGAGGTCTGGGGACATTGCTTATTATGGACTATTTTTAAATTGCTATTTTTTAATTTTGTGTAAAACTGGCCAAATTTCCAACTTCTGTGCACTTTATGTGGTAGATGAAATAGCTGAATGGGTGGTTTCTTGTACTCAATCGATAGAATGGAAGGCATACTAGAAAAAAAGCTAAGAATTTGGTTGACTGGAACAATGGAACTAACTTAAAATACTCAAACTGAGCAAAATCACCGATGCATAAATTGTGCAGAGACTGCTAATTTTGCGCCTGCATAATTCTGTAAGTTTTCCATCAAATTTCATACTTTTGGTGCCATTACCTTCAGAAAAAGATTCTCTACCATTTCAGAAAAAGTAAAAGTGGACACTGAGAAATACGTTTTTTTTTTTTTTTTGGGGGGATTCTGGACAGTGAAAAGATTACAATTCCTTCGTCTAACTGCACTACTCCCATCCCTGCCCCTCCTCTTGTATACATTCTGGCTCCCTTCCCTTCGTGCTTCTATGTGATTACTTAATGACCCAAGTCAGACTGAAACTTTGTATGTAATAAGTAATTACAGCCTCTCCAAAACAATGTACTTATTTACCGATGACTCGGACTTATAATGGGCTCTCTGGCCAGTATACATACCTAAATAATGTATATTAGAGTTGACTTCCTCTATTCTGTTTATTACAATATACAGTGCACTACTGCATAAACATTTAAAAATATACCAGAAATGTTATACTGTAAATGGTGCAAAGATGACATTAAAACAATATCAAAGATGGTTGACACAAACCCACTACCATTATAGTATGCTCCTCACTTAGCGATGAATTTCTTTACTGATGTGGTCTTAGGAACGGAACTCCGTCGTTAAGTGAGGAGAGACTGTATATTGTAAAGTTATATCTTTTAAGTGCTTAACATTGAATATCTTTGCTATGAAGATCCTTTCAAGGTGTATAGTGCCTCTATGCTGATGAAGGGTTCTTGATCTAGGGAACTGGAGCTAACCTCCCCTTCTTTAAATCAAACCAAATTACTTACCACTCCCTGGGTCCTTTATGACAACTACAGGTTAAATGCTTGCCCATAAATAATAAAAATTTGTCATAAGCAGCTAAAACCAAGGTACATAATTAAAGCTCAAAGGAAGTACAGTGGACCCCCGGTTAACGAAAAAAATTCATTCCAGAAGCCTGCTCAAGTGCCATTACCGAACGAATTTACTTCCTTAAGAAATAATGTCACGTACATTAGTCTATTTCAGACTCCCAAAAATACACTTCCACAAGTACTTACAATATTATACTTACATAATTATACGATTTCCGGGGTGTTCGTTAACCGGGGGTCCACTGTACTAATAATGCCACGGATAATGCCACGGATAATGCCACTATCACATAATTCAATTATATGACAAGAATGCATATACGTAACCATCTTTCATCCATGAATATAACAATGACTAACTATAGTTCATATTACTAACTTGAGCATTTCTATTTCCTCCTGTGGTACTTTGGAGGTGAGGTATCTGAGCTGTGACCCTGTGATCTGCTTGTATTCCCAGCGTTCATAAGCATTGCATGATGCCAGCAACACTATATCCTTGATCCCAACTGATTTACACCAGGCTGCCAGCTCTGACAAGAAGTTCTGTTTCTCACCCTGAAAATAATAATTTCCAACATAAATAATTCTGCTTAGAGAAAACAAGACACAAGTTTGGAAACAAGTTAATGAACAGCAACATTATTTTGAATTTAAAAATGCACAGAGCAATGGCAGACAGGATAAACCCAATAAGCCCTCCAAATAATATATGGAAAAAGTATTACATATATTTGACAGTGCAGTCTTTTACCAATTATCTCAAGGTACACAAATAGGACTATTGCACATGGGGATTGATAAACTTCCAATGATGAAGAATTATTGCGCCAACATGATTAGGATTCGTAAAGTTACAGATGTGATGCCTGTGAAGATTTTCAGGGATATTCAAAATCTCTTGCTCTTCAACGACAACACCCAATTGAATAGCCAAGTGAACTGTATAAGGAAAGTGTTCAGGCAAATTCCAGGCATCCCTCGTTTATCCCCCAAGTTACCACATGGTTCTTGTGGTAACTTGAGGCAATACATTACGACAAAGCTAGAAAAATAGGACTTAAAGCCTTTTTTCTTTTTAGAGTATGTGCAGATTGCTTCATCTACAATTTACTCATGTACCAGGAAATCCTCAGCTTTTACTGCACATGATGAATATCACTTCTAAAATTGTCACAATTCTGATAAAAACTGTGAAACAATCAGACAAGTCAGCAATTTCTGCTTATTTCACAAGTATCAGCAGAAACAAGTAACTACAGCAAATAAAAAGAAAACTGGTAATCCCTACAGAATTTCAAGGACAAAGATTCAGATTCAGATTTTTATTTTTCTGTAAAGATTACAATGTATGGTTTACATGTTATAAAGCAATAATTACAAAGATTACAATGTGTCGTTTACATAATATGAGACAATAATTACAAAGATGGCCACTAGCAGACTAAAAATAGTTCTTAATCTATATTACAAATTACAAATGATTAATTAGATTTACAATAGTGAGGTAGTTCAGAATATTTAGATTATTAAAGTATATCCGGCAAACTTAAGACTAGTTTGAGATTAATTAGGCAATAGCTATATTCGGGATTTTATGTTTACTGTCCTTTGGGTCAGTGTAGGTGTAGATGAGGAGGATGTGTGTGTGTGTGTGTGTGTGTGTGTGTGTGCATGAATAGGTGGTTTTCATGTAGTTAGTTGATGGTGGTGTGTGTTAATGAGATAAGATGTTTTTTGATGATAGTGTTGAAAATGGTGGCTGAGTCTGCAATTCTGGAGTTTTCAGGTAGGGAGTTCAAGATTTTAGGCCCTTTAATGTACATTGAACATTTGTATAGATTTAGCCGGACACAGGGAATGTCATAGAGATTTTTGTGTCTGGTATTGTGCCAATGGGTCCTGTCACAACTATCAAGAAAGCATTTTAGTTCAGGATTAATATTGGAATTTATGGTTCTGTACATGTAGGATGCACAGTAGTAAGTGTGGATATTCTGAACAGTAAGTAAGTTTAGGTCTTTGAAGAGTGGGGGGGTGTGTTGCCTGGGATTGGATTGCTATGCCCAAGGTGAAGAGAGGAACAACGAGCTACTGTTCTGATGGTGTCTTAACCCATACGTGGAGAGATAGGAAGGTAATCACTGTGTCCTAATGTTGGCATTGGACCTATCAGCCAAGTCTTCAAGTATGATGCCACTGGATGTCTAATGTTCTCAGGTCATTAAGGTCTACAACTCTAATATGGGTGGCACTGACAAAAGTGAGATGCTTACACCTCTCTCCATGTTTTTGACCTTGTTGCTTACAATTTTCTGATCCTGTACAAAAGGGATTGCAAGTTCCTCAAGCAGGAGTCTATTACACTGAAAGAGTTCAGGCAGTATATATTTACATCTGCAAAAACACAAACCAAGGCCATTCATAATTTTCTTAGATGACATGCCAGGTGTGCAACAGGAACTGCTTTATACTCTTCCACCAACAGCAAATATAACTATTTATTATCTTAAGATATATTTCCATTTGTTATATGTATAATTAGTATTTGCTTCATCACATGAATTAGCAATCATTTGCCAACTATTAAAATATATTTTAATTTTTTAAAATATTTTAGGGTATTTTTTTATATAAATATTTTGTGTAACTAATACCTTTACTACCCTATTTTCTTTTTTTTTTTACAATTTGTAATTTCAACAAAAAATAATATATATTCCATGAACAGACACTGGAGCCAGTATGGGAATGACAGGACACCACCAGGTCTAATACTGTAACTCATTTCTACTGGGCAGCTTACTAGTACAAAAATCTACCTTAATTAGAGGAGCTCTGATTTGCATGATGACCAGAGACAGCTCGGCTACAAGGTGAAGGTCTGCGCTTGTGGTAACCTCATTGCTGTTTGGATCATATGGATCACTGCCAACAAGTGGATAAATAGCAGGATGGAATATCAGACCAATCTGGAAAACAAGAACTTGATTAATACTGATAATACAGATAAATTCAACAATTACAATAGTGTCCCTGTCAAGTGTCCTCAAATGTCTCCATAAATATTACTACAACAGGCAGAGGATGTCCTCGCTACTAATTACGTATTTTGAAACTCTTTCCTCATAAATTAGGAAAGCTTTAATTGGTACATCTCAAAATCTTTCTTGAAATTCCTGTGCCAAAAGTTGAGCTACGGTTTGACAAGAGTTATTCCATTTACCCTTAAAACTTAATCCAGACACTGAATGATAGAAACACCTGTCCACACTGCCCATGGGTTTAGTTATGACTATATGTACTATCAATCTAATGACAATGCTATTATATCTTTATGCTATATCAATCTTGTATGTTATATTTATGCTGTTTGATAAAACATATATATTTATTTTAACTTTTCATTTAAGGTAGTAATGTGAAGCTACTTATCTTTAGATGACTTGTTCTGGAAAGCATGAAGTGATTTTGTATCTTAAGTAATTAACAACAGTGGGTAATGTACATCTCGGAAGATATTACACATTACTGATATTTTATTAATACAACTTGGATGAGACATCTATGTATATGATAGAGTGTACTGCAGACTTTTTCCTTTGCTGGTCACAGATTGAGAGGTGAATGAATGTATGTGCAAAAGTGCATATCCTTTCTATGCACTACTCTCTTTCAGTAATATCGCCAACAGCCCAGTTAACATGAACTTTTAGAAAACAAGCATACACCCCATTATTACAGTAGTAAAAAGAGCTTCAACATAATCTAGATATAAAGGCAGAATTCACAGGGTTTAGGAGGGGTTGTTGAGGTGGTTTGGTAATTTAAAAAGAATGAAGCAGAATTAGAATGACTAAGAGGGTAAATAAATCTGAGGTGGAAGTAAGGAGGGGTAGGGGTCATCCCAGGAAGGGTTGGAGGTAGAGGGGTGAAGGTCATGCACAATACAGTGGACCCCCGGTTTACGTTAGGCTCCAGAGTGTATTATTGTAATTGCTCTTGTAAGTGTATTTTTGGGGGTCTAAAAGGACTAATCTAATTTACATTATTCCTTATGGGAACAAATTTGTTTGGTAATGATACTTGAACAGCAGTCTGGAACGAATTAATAACGTAAACCGGGGGTCCACTGTATAAGTGGAGAAAAGGTTTTTTAGAATCTCACAAGAAGTTAAATGCGATAAATATGTATTTAAGAAGAGACTGCACCCTGAAGAAGGGTTAAGGATGTTGTATCTTGGAGGGTCATATGAAATGTGCTATTTGTGCATTTTGGTAAGGCCTCTATTATTTGAATATTGGTGATTTTTTTCTTTGGGGTCATCCTACCTTGGTGGGATATGGTTGGTGTGGTCAAAAAAAAATAACATACATATATACAGTATATACATACCTGTACAATATACAATGGTCCCTCGGTTTTCGTGCATCTCCAAACTCGAACATTTATGTAAGTGTATTTTCGTAAGTGCTGTTGCAAGTGTATTTTTGGGGGTCTGAAATAGACTAACCTACGTGACATTATTTCTTAAGGAAGTAAATTCGTTCGGTAATGGCACTTGAGTAGCATTCTGGAACGAATTTTCGGCGAAAACCGAGGGACAACTGAATACATACCTGTACAGTATATACAAACATGAAGGCGGGGTAGGGGTCAGCTTAGGAGAGGTTGGAGGGAGGGGGTAAAGGAGGTTTTGTGTGCGAGGGGCTTGGACTTCCAGCAAGCATGCATGAGTGTGTTAGATAGGAACGAATGGAGACAAATGGTTTTTAGGACTTGACATGCTGTTGGAGTGTGAGCAAGGTAACATTTGTGAAGGGATTCAGGGAAACCAGCAGGCCGGACTTGAGTCCTGGAGATGGAAAGTACAGTGCCTGCACTCTGAAGGAGGGGTGTTAATGTTGCATTTTTATAACTAGTGTAAGCAAGACTCTGGCAAGACAGTGATGGAGTGAATGATGATGAAAGTTTTTCTTTTTCAGGCCACCTTGCCTTGGTGGAAGTGGCCGATGTACAGTGGTACCCCGAGTTTCGTACTGCTCCCAACTCGAACAATTATGTAAGTGTATTATTGTAAGTGCTTTTGTAAGTGTACGTATTTCTGGGGGTCTGAAACAGACTAATCTAATTTACATTATTCCTTAAGGGAACAAATTCGTTCGGTAACGGCACTCGAACAGCCTTCTGGAACGAATAAAGTATGAAACTCGGGGTACCACTGTATTAATAAAAAAAATTATTTATTTATTTCCTTAATACCAGCCATATCCCACCAATTTGGCTGGATATAACATCAAACTGCTGACAGTTGATAAAAAAGACACTACTGCAGTGAAGACCTTCATTTGTTCAAAGAAATATCTTCACTGCACCTGTGTCTTATCATGCAGTTACTGCAAAAGCATACCTTTTCTGTGGATAAATTGGTGATAAGAAGATCCACTGCCAGTTGGCCAACATTTCCCACACACACTGACGGCTGAAAAAAGAAAAAAATATTGTGAAATTACAATACAATACAATTTTTATTTCTTTATGCGGTAGAAATAATAAAACATTAGTAGGCACAAAAGAAAGCCACTAATTATGCAATGCATTTTGGGCAAACTAATCCTAATGCTTAGTTAACAGATCAAGTTATGCTTGTGTAAACTGAAGGCTATTTGGTAGTTTTACCACAACATTGGACAATATTTCAATTCATGATGGGTTAGGCAGGTACAAATACAGTGGAACCTCGGTTTTCGTATGCCCTAGTTTGTATGTAAAACTATAGTTATTCTCTATAAAATGTATTTTTTGTTAATATTTTTGGGTGTCTGGAACGGATTAATTGGATTTACATTATTTCTTATGGGAAACATTAACAAAAAATACGTTTTATTAAGAATAACCATAGTTTTACATACAAACTAGGGCATACAAAAACCGAGGTTCCACTGTAGAGGCAGATTAATTCTCTCCGGTTTTTGTTACTGCAGTCACCCTAATTCCATACACAGTATCATTATATTAAAAACAATGAGTACAGTATAATAGATATAATATTTAGATAAAAAAAAAAATAGTTGAAACACACAGTAGAAAGCATTAAGATGCAAGAAGTCATTAACAATTACGTATGAGAAATACATATCTTGGAAAAAAAAATAAAAAAATAAATACAGTGGACCCCCGAGTTTCGGTCACCTCAAAAATCGAACAATTATGTAAGTGTAATATTGTAAGTGCTTTTGTAAGTGTATTTTTGGGGGTCTGAAACGGACTAACCTACTTTACATTATTCCTTAAGGGAACAAATTCGTTCGGTAATGCCACTTGAACAGCCTTCTGGAATGAATTATGACCGAAACTCGGGGGTCCACTGTAATAGATACGTACAGTACAATATATAATCTTCCATTACTTAATAGACCCCTGGCTGTCTTCAAGAAGGCGCTGGACAGGCACCTAAAGTCAGTACCTGACCAGCCGGGCTGTGGTTCGTACGTTGGGTTGCGTGCGGCCAACAGTAACAGCCTGGTTGATCAGGCCCTGATTCACCATGAGGCCTGGTCACAAACTGGGCCGTGGGGACGTTGACGCCCAAAACCCTCTCCAGGTATACTCCAGGTAAAACACTTAACTGGCCAAAATACAATGAAAAAATGAAAAGAACTTTCTTTTCTATAGAATTTTGAAGAGTAGTCCACTGACGACTAGTGGCTTTTGTGGGAGATATTTCACATAGCACCAAATTGTTTATGATTACTGTCACTCAACATTAAGAGGTGCTTTCTTTTTTGTTTTTTGTTTGTTTTTTTATACAACATTTATGCATGTTCATCACTGTTGTAGAAGTGTTTCAGGATACTATACTGTACCTAGTTTCAAACTTTGAATGAATAAGAAATCAAAATAAATGTAATACTAGGGAAAGCAAGAATTCAACATAAAGCAATTGGATTTAAATCCCACACCCGGTAAAACATAAGGGTAAGTTAACTTACACCTGCAGCCTCTGTTCACCAAGCAGTATATACATACCTAGGAGCTAGTTAGGGTGAATAACTTAAGGACTTAAAACAGGAATAAGCCAGACTTCTTGGCTTTCTTGGGATATCTTATATTATTAACTCTGGAGTAAATAATATTAAGGAGCTTTTCTTCATGCTCAAAATGTAGACTACATACCGAAAGGCATAAAAACCTACTTATATACCGCTATAAAGGATGATGCTAATGTCAGTAGTAGCATCCACCAGTTTAAACTAAAGAAAATTTTGTTTTAATCAGAGGGAAGTGTTAAACTAGTAGGGAGTCATCTAGTGTCTTCGGAATGGGAGACATTCAGGTTTGATGTAAGAGGATAAATCCAGTACCTTGGATCAAGAGTACCTCGCTGGGAATGGTTAAAGGTAAACACGTACCAAGCAGGGGAAGCAGCAGAAAGGGACTAATTGTCTTTTTGTACTACAAACACTATTATCCAGTAATGCTATACATACCACAAGCAAGACACACAGCGTGCTCTTCATACAAATAACTTTTTTCGAGACTTTTATTTCTTATAAATTAATTTATCAAATAGTACACTGTAATCTGTATCTGGGGTTTTTGTATTATGATATTCTGTTTCTACTGACTTGAGATTTACACAAGACCATTTTTGAATATCAAACACCAGTAAACTGCTAATTTTATAACCTAGGTAAAAAGACTTGACAATTTTTTTATAAGCAGTTTTTGAATATAACCTATGATAATTATTAAACTTAGGGGAAGAACTAAACCCACAGGTGTAACACTGCCTGGGTAAAGGGAAGAAACTGGGTTCAATCCAAGGAAAGGGAGGACAAGTTCAATCATTTTTTTGGATCAAAGGCTCCTCACCAGCACCAAGGAACTTCCTTTCAGGTAATTAACTGTGAATAGAATCTCATTACACAGTTGTCAGTGGTACAATACTTTTGTAGTATATATTATGTGTCACTCCTATGTGGGCCTCTGTCCATTACTCTAGTGTCACATAACTCCACTTGAACAGTGCCCGGCTGAGCATAGGGCGACCAGTTACATTCAGACCAGGATAAAGAGGGCAGGCATGCTAAGGCTGGGCTTCATCTTACTCCACCAATACAAGAATAACAGTCCCTCCAGTTGTGTCATTGCTACCACTATTCCTCATTATGAAGCCCAAACACACAGTGGCCTACATGCACGGCCCACACCCGAAGACGTGGGGCTGAATCCTGCTTTGAGCAAAGACACCCAGGAGTTAGTCTATTATTGTGGGTCACAATAATGAGTTTCCTCTTTTTTTTTTAATCACCCAACCTCAATGGGAAATGGCCAGTTAAAAAATTGTTTTATTATTACTACATTTATTGGGGAGTGCTACACCTGTAACGACCATACAACACCTGGGAATGGAAGGCAATCAGATTTTATCCACTTGTTTTCTTCCTGGGATCATAGCCTGTAGAAATTTATGGAGACCCCAAATTCCCAAATGACAGCTACTAAATATTAAGCATTTAGTATTTTACGTTGCATGCCTGGAACCACATAGTGTCTCTTAACGTCTAAAAGAATACCCAAGTCAGACCCCTACCCTTCTTAATGAACTCTTAAATTCAATGTAGCATTTTGAGAGAATTAGGCCTCCGGAATAATGTATGGAGGTTTGAATCATGATTTAGTAGCATAAGGATCATTATAGTAGTAAAGAGTAGCTGTCAAGTCAGTTGAGTACTGGGGCCAGCGTAATGCATGGAGTGTTCTTCTGGTTATAATAAGCATGATTTCATTATATTGAAAACATGCGCTAAACCAGTGTGTAACAAGGATTTACTTTTCTGCTTAAAGTTAGTTTTCTACTTTAAGCCTAAGTAATTTCTCGATATTCACATACATTTTTGCAACCAAGATGAACAAAATAATATAACAAACCACAATTAAGATGAACACAATAATATAACAAACCACAACTAAGATGAACACAATAATATAACAAACCACAACTAAAATGAACACAATAATATAACAAACCACAACTAAGGTGTAGCCAGTGAGATCCTTTTTATCTTCCTTATTCTTTGGAATAAAAATCATCGTTTTTCTCAGAAATTGCTTAAGTCACTACGTGTTGTTGTTGTTGTTGTTGTACTATAGGGCTACGCCGGTCTGAACGCCGTACTGAACACCAGCTACAGGATGGCTTCTCAAATACAAATTTTTATTTCTTTGCGAAGGTTACAATGTGTGATTTACATTTTTATAAAGTGTTGTTAAGTACAAAGGAAGCCACTAACATGCCTGGGCATTTCGGGCAAACTAATCAATGCTTACACACTACTTAAAACTAGACATAAGTTATGCAGCGGTAAATTTTAATTATCAATTATTTTACATTATTACAATACAGAGCTAGCCAAAATATTATTATTAATAAGATTTATAGTAGAGAAATAGTAAAAGAAAAAATAGTATTATAATTAGTACAATTTAGTGTTACAACAGTACAATTTTAAGCGTGAATTAATATTTTATACAGATCTAGCTATCATAAATTTTCGGGGATTTCTTAATAATAATAATAACAATATATTTATTTCTACAAGTACATGTACAAGGTATACAGGTCTAAGCGACATCAATGACATACTACTATATATAAAATCACTTGTTATGCAGAGCATTTCAGGCAAATTAGGTCAATTTTGTCCCAGGACGCGACCCACACCAGTCGACTAACACCCAGGTACCTATTTTACTGTTAGGTGAACATGGACAGCAGGTGTCTTAATGAAATAGGTCTAAATGTTTTCCAGGGGTACAGGAAATTAGATCCCCGGACCTCAGTGTGTGAGCTGAGTGCGCTAGCGATTGAGTTACGTCTGTAAACTTGTTCAGCTATCAAAACTTTGCGGTCCAGTCCCTGGACCGGAGTTCGAATCTCCGGTACGGTTGGAAAACATTAGAGACGTGTTTCCATAAGACACCTGCTGTCCCTGTTCACTCATCAGTAAAATGGGTACCTGGGTGTTAGTCGACTGGTGTGGGTCGCATCCTGGGACAAAACTGACCTAATTTGCCCGAAATGCTCAGTATTACAAGCGGCTTTCTATATAGTAGTATGCCATTGATGTCAGCTAGACCTGTATACCTTGTACATGTACTTGTAGAAATAAAGATAATATATTAGATTATTACTATAATAAAGACGTTAAACTAACTTCTCGGTTTTACCTAACTACATATTACCCATTATTTCCTGAACCTTACTACTGATAACAGGAGCAGAGCATGAAGGATATAAGGTACAATCCGATTTGTTTAATAGTTCAAGTAATATGAAAGCAAAAGACTCGGCAGACGATGCAACATCCCCCCAATGAAAAGCAGGGGCGCCACTAGCACGATAAGAGACAACACAGTAAGTGTCAGGGGTTCAAGACTGTTCAACTGCCTCCTAGCATACATATGGGGGAGTGCCAGTAGACCCCTGTCTGTCTTCAAGAAGGCGCTGGACAGGCACCTAAAGTCAGTACCTGACCAGCCAGGCTGTGGCTCGTAAGTCGGGTTGCGTGCGGCCAACAGTAACAGCCTGTGATAAGCGCTAAACTTAGGTAGGTCATTCAAGTGGGACCGAAACGTCGTCATAGGATTCATTCTATGTTCGGGTTATTTGTGTAGTGAAGATTAAGACACATGTGCAACAGTTGGGCATATTTAATGTTGAAACGTTTCGCCTACATATTAGGTTTCTTCAGTGAAATACAGAGGCAGCAGTAGTAATGAAATAAAGATGATGTAATCAGTCCATCAACCTTGGTGAAAAAGTATTTGAGGTGGTCAGTCCCTGGAGAAGACCGCAGCTCCATGGTCTGGAACGATAATGCTCGAAATGCCTAGGCATGCTAGTGGCCTTCTTTGTAATTATTATCTTATAACATGTAAACCACACATTGTAAGCTTTACAAGGAAATAAAGATTTGAATTTGAATTTGAAGCATGAGCACGGAGTCTTAAATACTATTAGCGGCCAGTGAAGAGACGGGGCCAGCAGCTGTGAATCGACCCCTGCAACCACAACTAGGTGAGTACAACTAGGGGAGTACTGTCTTCGAGATCTTCTACCTCACCTTCGACAGTATTTAATTAAGACTGCGTTCTCATGTTTCACCTTCCTATCGTTCCAGACCATGTAGCTGAACTCTTCTCCAGGCTGACGGACTCACCACCTCAAATACTTTTATTTCATTACTACTGTGCCCTCTGTATTTGACTGAAGAAGCCTACTGTGTAGGCGAAACGTTTCATCAATAAAGAGATACCCTACTGCTGCACGTGTCTTAATCTTCAACTTGGTATTTTACATCATTTTTAACATCCTCCCTGAATGCTTCAAACCCAAAGCGCTGGACAAAGTCCATATTTGCACCCCCTCCCAACTAGTCTGCCTCGAAGCAAAGACGACAGCAAATATCCTAATAAGAGCTGGGAAAATTTGCCATCGAAGGCAGGTCGAAACGTTCACACATCCCTAAGGATAAGACGTACAGGTTTTACATAGTTACGACTGCAATTGTTAGGTAAATGGACACAGATGCAATTAGCGTGACATTTTACTGTGGAAACGTTTCGCTTCACACGGTGAGGGTCCGGGTTCGATTCCCGGTGAACGGGTAGAAATATTGGGCGTGTTTCCTTACACCGGTTGTCTATTTTCACCCATCAGTAAAATGGGTACTTGGGTGTTAGTGGATTGGTGTCACATAGGCCTGTATACCTTGTACATGTACTTGTAGTAAATAATATTGTATATTATTATTATTATATTATAAACATAAGGGTGTATAATGTGTCCTTGTAATGTTTGTAACGGCTTGGCAAAACTCCTGGAGAGCGAAACGTTGTCACAATATAATGTTACGTTAGTTGAATGTGTCCATTTACCTAACATTCCGTCCGTAATTTTACCATTATTACTACTGCCACTACCTCCCGTTGTTGGGTTTAATGGCTGTGGCGGCCCTATAAATAGCATGGACCCTGTCACCGGTAGTCGGGAAATACGACACATTTGTAAGCTGCATATACTCCAAAACATTAGCTATGCTGATATTTTTGTACAAACTGAAAATACCTGTGAAATGCAAAGTATTCCAAATCATATGCAGACAGTCTCTTGAGAGAAAACCAAGGTGCTGAAGAGAGAAATTGGTAACCGTAAGAGTGAACACCAGAATAGTCACAACAGATCTAACAAACAAATTTTATTTCTTTGCAAAGGTTACAATGTGCGATTTACATTTTATAAATAGTTGTTAGGTACAAGGAAAGCCACTAACATGCTGGGGCATTTCGGGCAGACTAATACTTAATACTTATAGACTACTTAAAACTAGACATGAGTTATAGTGGTAAATTTTAATTATTCATCACTTTACCGTATTAATAAAGTGAGGTAGACGAAGAATTTTATAATTAATAAGATTTATAGTAGTGACGTATCACAAAACAAATAACAGTATTACAATTAGCACAATTTACAATGTTAGAACAGTACAGTTTTATGTATAATATTTTAAACATAAAATTGTTTGAACAGGGGGGTCCTGGAGGTCAACATAAGATCAATGAAGGTCAGTAGAAGAGTCACTGTAGGTCAACTGGAGATTATAAATACTGGAGGGGGAGGGAGTGGATTATTATGTAGGTTCAGAGTGTGGATTATATTATATAAAACTGGTGTACAAATGGCTTCATGGCAACGTAAGCCTTCACTGGGACAACATTTCGCTCACAGGTGACTCTCTTTGCAAGTGAATGAAAATGTTTCGAGCGAGAAACTTTGTCCAACATCTTTGTGAACAACTTTTTTTTTGTTTCTCACATCAGGTTATGCAAGGTCAGAGTGCAAGGCGAGAGTGCAAGGCGAGAGTGCAAGGTCAGAGTGCAAGGTCAGAGTGCAAGGCGAGAGTGCAAGGCGAGAGTGCAAGGTCAGAGTGCAAGGCGAGAGTGCAAGGCGAGAGTGCAAGGCGAGAGTGCAAGGCAAGAGTGCAAGGTCAGAGTGCAAGGTCAGAGTGCAAGGCGAGAGTGCAAGGCGAGAGTGCAAGGTCAGAGTGCAAGGCGAGAGTGCAAGGTCAGAGTGCAAGGCGAGAGTGCAAGGCGAGAGTGCAAGGTCAGAGTGCAAGGCGAGAGTGAAAGGTCAGAGTGCAAGGCGAGAGTGAAAGGTCAGAGTGCAAGGCGAGAGTGCAAGGTCAGAGTGAGAAGACACAATTATATTCCAGGAAAACAAGTCCACTAGGCAGGAGGAATATCAGGAGTATACCTAAAGGGGGTTTCTGGGGGTCAACGCCCCCGCGGCCCTGTCCGTGACCAGGCCTCGTGGTGGATCGGATTTGGAGGAGGAAGGGGTAAAGGGGACTCTGGGAAATTTATTTAAAGGCCGGGAGATAAGGTTATTTACAACTCGAGCTAATTTCAGTGACACAAGACCCTCTCTCCAGCTGGGGCCTCACTCTACTCCAACATCCCACTTAACGTGACTGGAGTGGCGGACGAAGATCTACAAGAGGAAGTTAAAGACGTGGCAAAGCCTCCACTTGCTTTTATGTTAATACTCTTTGATCACCCTGATTTTTTCCACTTTAGATAGTTAAAAAGGGAAGGTCAGCGATGTAAGGAAGAGTGGCAGACTTCAGGTGTAGAGGAGGTTGCAGCGGCCGCCATCAAAGGCAAGGAGGTTCACCCGGTGTATATATTTCCCAGATTTAGATTACGGACCGTGTGTGTTTTTGTGTGTATTTACCCAAATGATTTTGCAGGTGCTGAGCTCCAGCTCATGGTTCTCTCTCGAATATCCGATTACCTGGCAAGATCACTCTGTCGGTCATATACAACAGGTCAAGTATTGACAGTAGGTCTAGTATAGACAGTAGGTCTGGTATAGACAATGGGTCAGGTATTGACAACAGATCTATAGACAACAGGTCAGGTATTGACAATAGGTCTAGTATAGTTAGGCAATATGTCTAGCATAGTTAGACACAAGAAAAAGTCTTAATAGCTTACCTAAAAGCAGCATAATTTAAAATTACAACCAAGAGTGAAGTAATTACATAATACCTCCGATGAAAAAATAAACACTAATGCAGTATACTAATGCAATTCTTTATTGACCACGTTTCGCCCGCACAGTGGACTTTATCAAGTCACCAACAGATCTACCTGGGTAAAGAGTACATGAGTATAGGGCGATAAGTCAGGTGGAGAATGCTGGGTAGGTCGGATCTGAGACGAACCTACACGTATGATAACATAAGAAACGATGAATACTGCAGCAGGCCTACTGGCTCATACAGGGCAGGTCCAAGAAGTTTCTTGGCAAAGGGTTCAGCCATGTTATAGACGCCATTGTTCTAGTTGAAACTTAGAAATACAGATGAGTGATGATTCCAGGATTCTGCGGTATCGAGTGTCTTCTTCACTGGTGATAAGTCTTGGGTTTCTGTAGTTGATTAAGATGGTTGTGAGAATTTCGATGTTGTACGCAGGCGTTCTTCAAATCGTCGGTTCTGCCTGCGTACTGGTGTTCTAAAATACGTGTTTGGAGGTCTCTGGATGTCTCGCCCACGTATAATTGGTTGTACTCGTTGCAAGGGATTATGTATACCCCTGCAGAGGATTGAACCTTGTTCTGTCTGTTACTGGTGATATCCTTGATAGTGGTGGATGTGGAGGTAGATACTTGCATGAGGTATTGGAAAAGATGTTGGAAACGTGTTTGGCAATGGAGTTGGTGGGGAGGACTATGTATCTCCTTTCGGCAGTGTTTTCTCTGGGTGAGCTGACGATGTTAAGCGTCTAGCGACTGCAGTCTCAAAAGTGACGAGGATAGTGAAGTTTAGAAAATACTTATTCAATGAGAGAGCATTCTTCCTCAAAGATCTCACTGCTGCAGATTCGGAGGACACGAAGAAGAAAAACCTATAATTACACCACGTTTAGTTTTGGTGTCGTGATGAGAGTAAAAATGGAGAAGAATACTATAACCAAATTTAACAGTGAAGGCCTAACTCTCATAAATCTAACCACAACAAAAAATCAGTCCAATAACTATAAGAGCTCCATTTTCCATCTTCCCCAAGAGCTCCATCTCCCCCAAGAGCTCCATTTTTCACAAGAGGTCCATCTTCCCCAAGAGGTCCATCTCCCCAAGAGCTCCATCTTTCCCAAGAGGTCCATCTCCCCATGAGCTCCATCTTTCCCAAGAGGTCCATCTCCCCATGAGCTCCATCTTTCCCAAGAGGTCCATCTTCCCCAAGAGCTCCATCTTTCCCCAAGAGCTCCCCCTTACGCTCACTCTTCCCTCACCTTCCAAGTTTCTCCTTCCATCGCTCATCCTAACGTCTCCCCTTTAAAATTTACCCTTTGACACCCCTCCACACGCTCTCCCTTACTCCCACTACCATCAGAACCACTACCACAGTTTCAGAGTTTTGCTTTATCGTCTTTCTCTATGCCCCTTCCTCGTTCCTCGCATTTTAGTCCTCCACACTGTTTAAATATTACATAGAATAGGGAAACAGCACACCACAGTTGTATTAAATTTGGCTAAAATAAAAGCTGACTTTACCCTTACCAATGATGTCTGTCTTTCTCTATATCTATCAATAATAATAATAATAATAATAATCTTTGATTTTACATGTACAAGGTATACAGGTCTAACTAACATCAATGACATACTACTATATAGAAAGCCCCTTGTTATGCAGAGCATTTCCGGCAAATTAGGTCCATTTTGTCCCCAGGATGCGACCCACACCAGTCGACTAACACCCAGGTACATATTTTACCGATGGGTGAACACTGGACGGCAGGTGTCTTCAGGGAACACGTCCAAATGTTTCCAAAAATCAGTAATCATTTAATATTCGATACGCAAACTAGAAATATATATTACACTTGGAAATTAATCTCCATGAAATATTACAGGAAATACACTCGTCGGAAAGAGTGGAAAAAAGGGAAGAGTTAGGCACAGCCCAGAGAGAAAGTCTAAGACAATCCAATGAGTTGAGTAACACTGGTGGCGATCCCAGCAACTACACCACTACACCAGCAACTACACCACTACTCCAGCAACTACACCATTACCCCAGCAACTACACCACTACCCCAGCAACTACACCACTACCCCAGCAACTACACCACTACCCCAGCAACTACACCACTACCCCAGCAACTACACCACTACTCCAGCAACTACACCACTACTCCAGCAACTACACCACCACCCCAGCAACTACACCACTACCCCAGCAACTACATCACTACCCCAGCAACTACACCACTACTCCAGCAACTACACCACCACCCCAGCAACTACACCATTACCCCAGCAACTACACCACCACCCCAGCACTACACCACTACCCCAGCAACTACATCACTACCCCAGCAACTACACCACTACTCCAGCAACTACACCATTACCCCAGCAACTACACCACTACCCCAGCAACTACACCACTACCCCAACAACTACACCACTACCCCAGCAACTACACCACTACCCCAGCAACTACACCACTACTCCAGCAACTACACCACTACCCCAGCAACTACATCACTACCCCAGCAACTACACCACTACTCCAGCAACTACACCACCACCCCAGCAACTACACCACTACCCCAGCAACTACACCACTACCCCAGCAACTACACCACTACCCCAGCAACTACACCACTACTCCAGCAACTACACCACCACCCCAGCACTACACCACTACCCCAGCAACTACATCACTACCCCAGCAACTACACCACTACTCCAGCAACTACACCATTACCCCAGCAACTACATCACTACCCCAGCCACTACACCACTACCCCAGCAACTACACCACTACTCCAGCCACTACACCACTACCCCAGCAACTACACCACTACTCCAGCAACTACACCACTACCCCAGCACTACACTACCTCAGCAACTACACCACTACCCCAGCAACTACACCACTACTCCAGCAACTACACCACTACCCCAGCAACTACACCACTACAGCAACTACACCACCACCCCAGCACTACACCACTACCCCAGCAACTACATCACTACCCCAGCAACTACACCACTACTCCAGCAACTACACCATTACCCCAGCAACTACATCACTACCCCAGCAACTACACCACTACCCCAGCAACTACACCACTACTCCAGCAACTGCACCATTACCCCAGCAACTACACCACTACCCCAGCACTACACCACTACCTCAGCAACTACACCACTACTCCAGCAACTACACCACTACTCCAGCAACTACACCATTACCCCAGCAACTACACCACCACCCCAGCACTACACCACTACCCCAGCAACTACACCACTACCCCAGCAACTACACCACTACTCCAGCAACTGCCCCATTACCCCAGCAACTACACCACTACCCCAGCAACTACATCACTACCCCAGCAACTACACCACTACCCCAGCAACTACACCACTACTCCAGCAACTACACCACCACCCCAGCAACTACACTACTCCAGCACTACACCACTGCCTCAGCAACTACACCACTACCCCAGCAACTACATCACTACCCCAGCAACTACACCACTACCCCAGCAACTACATCACTACCCCAGAAACTACATCACTACCCCAGCAACTACACCACTACTCCAGTAACTACACCACTACCCCAGCAACTCCACCACAACTCCAGCACTACAACACTACCCCAGCAACTACACCACTACCCCAGCAACTCCACCACCACTCCAGCACTACATCACTACCCCAGCAACTACACCACTGCCCCAGCAACTCCACCACCACTCCAGCACTACATCACTACTCCAGCAACTACACCACTACCCCAGCAACTACACCACTAACCCAGCAACTACACCACTACCCCAGCAACTACACCATTCCAGCAACTACACCACTACTCCAGCAACTACACTATCACCCCAGCAACTACACAACCCCAGCAACTACACCACTACCCCAGCAACTACACCATCACCCCACCAACTACACCAAAAAAACTACACCATCACCCCAACAACTACACCAACACCCTAGCAACTACACCACCAACCCAAAAACTACACCACCACCTCAACAACTACACCAACACCACAGAAACTATACCACCACCATAAGAACTACATCACCCCAACAACTACACCAACACCCCAGCAACTACAACACCCCAGCAACTACACCAGCACCCCAGCAACTACACCAACACTCCAACAACTACACCCTAGCAACTACACCACCCCAGCAACTACACCAACACTCCAACAACTACACCCCAGCAACTACACCACCCTAGCAACTACACCAACACCCTCAGCAACTACACCAACACCCCCAGCAACTACACCAACACCCACAGCAACTACACCACCCCAGCAACTACACCAACACCCACAGCAACTACACCACCACCTCAGAAACTACACCAACACCCCAGAAACTACACCAATACCCCCAGCAACTACACCACCCCAGCAACTACACCAGCACCCCAGCAACTACACCAACACTCCAGCAACTACACCCCAGCAACTACACCACCCCAGCAACTACACTACTCCAGCACCTACACCAAGGCCCCCAGCAACTACACCACCCTAGCAACTACACCAACACCCCCAGCAACTACACCAACACCCCCAGCAACTACACCAACACCCACAGCAACTACACCACCCCAGCAACTACAACAACACGCACAGCAACTGCACCACACCCCCAGAAATTACAACACCCACAGCAACTAAACCAATACCCCAGCAACTACACCAACACCCCCAGCAACTACAACACCACCTCAGAAACTACACCAACACCCCAGAAACTACACCGATACCCCCAGCAACTACACCAACATCCCCAGCAACTACACCACCACCTCAGAAACTACACCAACACCCCAGAAACTACACCACTACCCCAGCAACTCCACCACCACTCCAGCACTACATCACTACCCCAGCAACTACACCACTGCCCCAGCAACTCCACCACCACTCCAGCACTACATCACTACTCCAGCAACTACACCACTACCCCAGCAACTACACCACTAACCCAGCAACTACACCACTACCCCAGCAACTACACCATTCCAGCAACTACACCACTACTCCAGCAACTACACTATCACCCCAGCAACTACACAACCCCAGCAACTACACCACTACCCCAGCAACTACACCATCACCCCACCAACTACACCAAAACTACACCATCACCCCAACAACTACACCAACACCCTAGCACTACACCACCAACCCAAAACTACACCACCACCTCAACAACTACACCAACACCACAGAAACTATACCACCACCCTAAGAACTACATCACCCCAACAACTACACCAACACCCCAGCAACTACAACACCCCAGCAACTACACCAGCACCCCAGCAACTACACCAACACTCCAACAACTACACCCTAGCAACTACACCACCCCAGCAACTACACCAACACTCCAACAACTACACCCCAGCAACTACACCACCCTAGCTACTACACCAACACCTCAGCAACTACACCAACACCCCAGCAACTACACCAACACCCACAGCAACTACACCACCCCAGCAACTACACCAACACCCACAACAACTACACCACCACCTCTGAAACTACACCAACACCCCAGAAACTACACCAATACCCCCAGCAACTACACCACCCCAGCAACTACACCAGCACCCCAGCAACTACACCAACACTCCAGCAACTACACCCCAGCAACTACACCACCCCAGCAACTACACTACTCCAGCACCTACACCAAGGCCCCAGCAACTACACCACCCTAGCAACTACACCAACACCCCCAGCAACTACACCAACACCCCCAGCAACTACACCAACACCCACAGCAACTACACCACCCCAGCAACTACAACAACACGCACAGCAACTGCACCACACCCCCAGAAATTACAACACCCACAGCAACTAAACCAATACCCCAGCAACTACACCAACACCCCCAGCAACTACAACACCACCTCAGAAACTACACCAACACCCCAGAAACTACGCCGATACCCCCAGCAACTACACCAACATCCCCAGCAACTACACCACCACCTCAGAAACTACACCAACACCCCAGAAACTACACCACCACCCCAGCAACTACACCCCAGCAACTACACCACCCCAGCAACTACATCACCACTCCAGAAACTACACCACCACTCCAGCAACTACACCACCACTCCAGCAACAACACCACCACCCCAGCAACTACACAACCTTAGCATCTACACCACCCCAGCAACTACACCACCACTCCAGCAACTACACCCCAGCAACTACACCACCCCAGCAACTACACCACCCTAGCAACTACACCACCCCAGCAACTACACCACCCCAGCAACTACACCACCACTCCAGCAACTACACCCCAGCAACTACATCACCCCAGCAACTACACCACCCCAGAAACTACACCAACACTCCAACAACTACACCCCAGCAACTACACCACCCTAGCAACTACAACACCACCCCTGCAACTACACCACTTTCAGCAACTACACCACCAACCCCAGAAACTACACCACCCCAGAAACTACACCACTTCCCCAGGAACTATCCCACTTCCCCAGGAACTACACCACTTCCCCAGAAACTACACCACTTCCCCAGAAACTACACCACTCCCCAGGAACTACACCACTTCCCCAGGAACTACACCACTTCCCCAGAAACTACACCACTTCCCCAGAAACTACACCACTCCCCAGGAACTACACCACTTCCCCAGGAACTACACCACTTCCCCAGAAACTACACCACTCCCCAGGAACTACACCACTTCCCCAGGAACTACACCACTTCCTCAGGAACTACCCCACCAATAATATTACAAATGATGGAATGAGTAGCACTAGTGACCACCCCAGGAACACTTCACTAACACCACCCCAGCAACACCACCCCAGCAACACCACCCCAGCAACACCACCCCAGCAACATTATAAATGAAATTAATTAATTCCCACAGCTACACCATCAGTCAGAATAACAGTTGATTAATAGCATAGGGAGAGTCCAGCCCTCGTGTGTGTGTGTGTGTGTGTGTGTGTGTGTATGTGTGTACTCACCTAATTGTACTCACCTAATTGTGGTTGCAGGGGTCGAGACTCAGCTCCTGGCCCCGCCTCTTCGCTGTCTGCTACTGGGTCTCTGCTCTCCCTGCTCCATGAGCTTTATCATACCTTGTCTTAAAACTATGTATGGTTCCTGCCTCCACTATATCATTCTCTAGTCCATTCCACTTCCTGACTACTCTGTGGCTGAAGAAATGTTTCCTGACATCCCTTTGACTCATCTGAGTCTTCAGCTTCCAGTTGTGTCCCCTTGTTTCTGTGTTCCCTCTCTGAAACAACCTGTCACTATCTACCTTGTCAATTCCCGCAGTATTTTGTATGTCGTTATCATGTCTCCTCTGACCCTTCTTTCCTCCAGTGTTGTTAGTCCTATTTCCCTCAGCCTTTCTTCATAAGACAGACCCTGAGTTGTGGAACTAACCTTGTCGCAAACCTTTGCACTTTCTCTAGTTTCTTGACGTGCTTGACCAGGTGTGGGTTCCAGACTGGTGCTGCATACTCTAGTATGGGCCTGACGTATACGGTATACAGTGTCTTGAACGATTCCTTGTTAAGGTAACGGAACGCTAATCTTAAGTTTGCCAGTCGCCCATATGCTGCCGCGGTTATCTGGTTGATGTGTGCTTCCGGAGACGTGCTTGGTGTTATACTCACCCCAAGGTCTTTCTCCTTTGTTGAGGTTTGTAGCCTTTGTCCACCTAGCCTGTACTCTGTCAGCGGTCTTCTTTGCCCTTCTCCGATCTTCATGACTTTGCATTTGGTGGGGTTAAATTCGAGAAGCCAGTTGCTAGACCAGATGTCAAGCTTGTCCAGGTCACTTTGAAGTCCTGCTTGGTCTTCATCCGATGTGATTCTCCTCATTAATTTCACATCATCTGCGAAAAGAGACACTTCTGAGTCTATCCCATCCGTCATGTCATTCACATATAGCAAGAATAGCACTGGTCCTAGGACTGACCCCTGCGGTACACCGCTCGTCACAGGCGCCCACTGTGATACCTCATCACGCACCATGACCCGTTGTTGCCTCCCTGTGAGGTATTCCCTGATCCATTCCAGTGCCCTTCCTGTTATACACCTGTGACTGTGTGTGTGTGGTGTGTGTGTGTGTGTGTGTGTGTGTGTGTGTGTGTGTGTGTGTGTGTGTGTTTGACTGTGTATACTCGCCTATTTATGGTTACAGGGGTCGAGTCACAGCTTCACTTATTGTCAGGGCTAGGAAATAAAAGCGCCTGGGTTACTCAGAGCCTGGGGTTATTCAGAGTCTGGGGTCACTCTGAGCCTGGGGTCACTCAGAGCCTGGGGTAATTCAGAGCCTGGGGTCACTCAGAGCCTGGGGTCACTCAAAACCTGGGGTCATTCAGAGCCTGGGGTCACTCAGAGTCTGAGGTCACTCAGAGCCTGGGGTCACTCAGAGCATCTGCTAGTTGTTACGACAGACACTATATAGCTTCTACGGGTTTACTGTCTCTTCATTTAAACACATAAGAACAATGCAAATAACAGAGTGTTATTGACCTACCAAGCATGTGATAGGTCCCCACTGACGCCCCAGGTGGTCGTGTTCCACAGATCTGTCGCTGCCAGCTGGGGCTCAAGGATAGTATCTGATCATGTCAACCTTCATTCTGGCCAAGACAAATACATTTCACACCTTCATGAAGAGGGAGAGAGGAATATTAGATTGCAAGGAGGAATTTCATCTGGTAAAGTGAAATTTCACCGAGAGACAGTCGAGTGCGCTTCCCCTTCCTCACTTTTCTTCACCTGGATACAACAAGGATTTAATGTTGTTTGGGGAAACACGAAGTTACTTCATCTGAGGGTGTTTAGCAGGGGGACTCTTCTGTTGTCCCGAGCCTCTTTTGTCTGCCTATTCATTTCCCTTATAGGCCTGTACTATTGTACTCCATTCTGAGAATACTCGCTTCACTGCATAGTCTCCTCTGTGTTAAATTATTTTTTCGTTTGATCCCCGTCATTAACGTAAGCGTCTAGGATAACAACAGATTTCTGCAAGTCAAATGAGTTTCTCTGTATCATCAACTATTAAAGTCAGCTGATGTTCTGCTTCTTGTTTTCTTCCCTTCCCAGTTAGGACTAGCATTGTAGTTGTAGCAACATATGTGTCCTCTAACTTTCTAAATATGAAATAGTTATAATCACCCAGTGAATCATTACTGCAGTTAGGATAAATTTTACCAATGGAGATTACTGCTCGAAGCACCTCTGACCACTGCTACAATCCTCGAAAAGAAAGTGACCTGATGAGGATGGAACTAGGAATGGGTGACCACTATGTTTTACCATCTCAAGGTACCTAACATTACCCAAGTTAACCTATTTTCCTAAAGTCCTAAGCTAAGTGAATATGGCGAGTTCTTGGAGTCAACATGCAGGAAAGCAATCAGGATATTCATTTAAGACCTCCAGTGATATCACGGTATATTTCACGTTAAACTTTGACGATGGAAGATATATGAAAAAGCAAATAGCTGAAGGAGATGGATTCACTAGTCTCAAAAAGACCTAGAAATTAAAAAAAAGAACAGTTACCATTATAAAAAACAGGCTTAGAGACTCAATTTTTTTTTTTTGGGGGGGAAAAGAAAGTGTTGTATTAGCTGGGGGATAAACTCGTTATGGAAACCGACGAAACAAAGAGCAAAACCCAGTTTCTGGTTCCGGTTACTCCGTGTAACGCTAGGTAACGTTGCTGCATGTTAGGTACGCGATGCACCTGCTGAGTGGTGTTACTTCCCCCTCACAGTGGTGGTAATGCTGCTGCATCCTAAGTCCACCACCTACCGACAGTAGGTATATACCAGCTGCAACCTATCATCCATAAGTTAGGTACCTACATAAGTAGGATTGACGATGTACACAGACGAATGATAAACCAAAAATTTGTTCCATATATACATGACATACATACTTATAGCACCATAAGTAGAGAGTTAATTGTTTTTAGGTAAATTAACCAAATTTCATCACTTACATTTCTTACGTTATGTTAAATTGGTTAGATTACTGATAATTCATCATTATTTTTTTGAAGCAGATATTGGCAATAAAAGGATAAATAATAATTCAAAATGGAACTTATGATACTGGCAACAATGTTATTTATATTTAAGAACAATTACGCTATATTTTGATTTATTAGTCGTTTTGAAATGGTGAAAATCTTGTCTATGTTAGCAAGTTTAGTAACTAACATAGGAATCCATAGATAGTGTGTTCCTGGTACCTGTGGCCATGAGCTGACTGGTCTCCTATGGCCAGGAGCTGACTGGTCTCATGTGGCCAGGAGCTAACTCGTCTCCTGTGGCCAGGAGCTGACTGGTCTCATGTGGCCAGGAGCTGACTGGTCTCCTGTGGCCAGGAGCTGACTGGTCTCCTGTGGCCAGGAGCTGACTGGTCTCCTGTGGCCAGGAGCTGACTGGTCTTCTGTGGCCAAGAGCTGACTAGTCTCCTATGGCCAGGAGCTGACTGGTCTCATGTGGCCAGGAGCTGACTGGTCTCCTGTGGCCAGGAGCTGACTGGTCTCCTGTGGCCAGGAGCTGACTGGTCTCCTGTGGCCAGGAGCTGACTGGTCTCCTGTGGCCAGGAGCTGACTGGTCTCCTGTGGCCAGGAGCTGACTGGTCTCCTGTGGCCAGGAGCTGACTGGTCTCCTAGCAGTGATCTACTAAACACTCTCTATTATATTATAACTTAATATTCGGTTTCATCAGCTAATTGTATTTCCCCTGACTCAACATTCATGTATCTTCCCCTAGTTATCTTAGTATCAGATCATTTTCTCTTTAACCAAGTATATTCCTGTACATGTAATTGAGTGGAATAATGTATTCACACTCTCCCCGTGTTTAATTTCTTGCTCTGTATAACACTGAGTTGTGAGTAAAAGGTTGAGTAAAAGTGAGTCAAGTTACCCCTGTTGGGCGTACTCATACAGTGAATATTGTTGACGCGTCACCATCTGGCAAAGACCCGTGTCATGACTTCCTTCCTGGTGAATATTTAAATAGGTAAGTGGATATTGAGGGTGAGAGGAAAGCCTTTCCTTCTCTCCCGAGATATGACAGGATGTCCCTGGAACCTAAGGATTTGACATAGTGTCCCTGGTACCTAGGGATTTGACATGGTGTCCCTGATACCTAGGGATTTGACAGGGTGTCCCTGGTACCTAGGTATATGACAGTGTCCCTGGTACCTAGGGAAATGACAGGGTGTCCCTGGTACCTAGGTATATGACAGGGTGTCCCTGGTACCTAGGTATATGACATGGTGTCCCTGGTACCTAGGGATATGACATGGTATCCCTGGTACCGAGGGATGTGACATGGTGTCCCTGATACCTAGGGATTTGACAGGGTGTCCCTGGTACCTAGGGATATAACATGGTGTCTCTGGTACCTAGGGATATGACATGGTGTCCCTGGTACCGCGGGATATGACATGGTATCCCTGGTACTGGGGAATATGACATGGTATCTCTGGTACCGGGGGATATTACAAGGTGTCCCTGGTACTGGGGGATATGGCAGGGTGTCCCTGGTACAGGGGGATATGACAGGGTGTCCGTGGTACCTGGGGATATGACATGGTATCCCTGGTACCGGGGGATATGACAGGGTGTCCCTAGTATTTAGATTTTTTTTCAAATATGATTGAAAAAAGTACATTTGAATTCCATAAGCATTTAGAAAGACCTTCCTTCACAATACGTTCTATTTAATTTCGTATGCATTTTCTCACTCGTATTTACAAACCAAAAATCACACTACACTGAAGAGCCTAACAAGATAACTTACTGTACATTTAATAACGTAAAATTATTAGTGCTTATACAACGCTGTTTACAACATCAACGGCAGCTACCCCATCAGCACTGGTGTGGTATACCTGGAGGGGGCATCGGGGGTCAACGCCCCCGCGGCCCGGTCCGTAACCTGGCCTGGAGGTAATAATTATAATAAGGCCGCTATGAAATATATAACTTGGTGAGTAATCGCTAGAGCGGAGTTATTAATTATCCAAATAGATGATGAGAGATGATTGATGAGGGTGGTGGTAAGAGGAAGTTGATGAGGTACCCAGGATGATGATTGATGAAGGTGGTGGTAAGAGGAAGTTGATGAGGTACCCAGGATGATGATTGATGAGGGTGGTGGTAAGAGGAAGTTGATGAGGTACCCAGGATGATGATTTATGAGGGTGGTGGTAAGAGGAAGTTGATGAGGTACCCAGGATGATGATTGATGAGGGTGGTGGTAAGAGGAAGTTGATGAGGTACCCAGGATGATGATTGATGAGGGTGGTGGTAAGAGGAAGTTGATGAGGTACCCAGGATGATGATTGATGAGGGTGGTGGTAAGAGGACGTTGATGAGGTACCCAGGATGATGATTGATGAGGGTGGTGGTAAGAGGAAGTTGATGAGGTACCCAGGATGATGATTGATGAGGGTGGTGGTAAGAGGAAGTTGATGAGGTACCCAGGATGATGATTAAAGTCATGTGTTTGTGGTTTGTCATCCTCACACTGGTGGGAGAGGCGAGGGACCAGGAGATAAGAGGAAGGCGGGAGATAAGAGGAAGGAGGGAGATAAGAGGAGAGGAGATGTAGGAGGGAAAGAACGCAGAGGAAAGACGAGGGAAAGGGGGATAGAAAGAACACAGAGGCACAATACCGTCACTGGAACACTACACAAATAACCCATAAATGGGAGTCAGCATTCACGGATGATTACAGGAATTTGAGTTTGGTTGGAGTTGTTGGGGAGTATGGGTAGTATGACCAGGGGTAAGATTTGAGGGATGGCAGGGTAGGTCATTAGGGTGCTTGGTGTTAATGTATGCGTGTAAGCTAAATTTGTGAACAGGTAGAGGTGTGTCAAGGTTGGGGGGTTGGGGGGTGGGAGAAGGTGGGGACGGATGACATTATTCCTGACGGTGGATCGGGGAAGACGGAGGACCTGTAGGTGGAGTGTATGAGTGTTACGTATGGAGTTTTGGGAGTGTATGGGGGACTGGGGATGATTATATTGCTTATAGTGGTGGGTAAGTAATGGGGAAGGGCGAGGGTTTGCCTGGTCTCGAGCTGTGAGAGAGGGGTTACGAGAGTTGTTTAGTACATTTTTATTTCATCATACGTGGTGAAAGGTACTGAAACTTGCATGGGAGTTCCGTGGAGTTTCTGTAAAGCGTACATATTGTGGATGTATTCCTGGAGTGTAATGATTATTGTACTGTACATGTGTTTGGTGGATCTTATAGCTTCAGTTTGTTCCAAATTCGGTGTAGTGGTTGGTGTATCCGGATCAAATGTATGTAGATTATTTGCATGAGCGGAGATTATGTTGCATAACGAATGAAGGTGTTACTATAGGGTATGGATTTTGATAATTGGATAACATTAATAAATATAATGTACATAGGTAATATTACTATTGATATGTGTTAATTGTTTACAGAGGGGTTACATATTGGCTCATGTTTATATTGTAAGCTTCTTAGGTTGAGCATGTTAAGATCTATCAGTTTGTGTTATGCTGGACATACGGAATATACGTTAGATAAAAATTACCCGATAAGGGTTTACAATGTAATTGTTGCAGGGACGAATGTTCTCTGTGGTATTTTAACTACTAGTGTTGTAGTATACATATGCAATGTATTGTGCATAACTCTAGAGTGTTAATGGATGGGCTTTTGTGGTGTGCGTGATGCCTTGGGTAATGTTTGGTAGGCTGTGGGAACAGAGGTATTTGTTGTTATTTGTGTGATAAGTGCACCTCTGAGATAGGTACCTTAAGGTAGTGGTGGTTGGTTAGGTAGGCTTGTTGATTGTAAATCACAAGGCATAACGGTGGCAAATTTTATTTGTAATATAGTTTGAGCAAACGAGTATCATGTTTTTCGAAACCAAAGGTTATGTGTGTCTTTGTGAGTTTGGGTATACTATTGGTATGTAATTAAATTTTGCCCAATATGATAGGATGGCTATATTTTGTTTATACTTAAGTTCCTTTTGTCTTTTTCCTAGTGTAGGTGGTGTAATACGAATGGTACTTAATGTGATTTGCATTGGAGAGTAATGGAATATTTCTCATGTGTATAGTTATTTGCACAGATTTATCCTTATGATTATGTGTTGACGACAGTGGTCATCTTATTGTAGCGTAAGTACGGCTCACCGCAGTCACGTCCCCTTTGTACGGACTTGTTGTCTGTAAAATGTGCTGTTGTTTGATTGTATTCCGTTTATGACCATATGTTGTCATGTGCATATATGTATAGGACATAAAACTAATAAAATGTAAAAAAAAAAAATATCCCATATATAGGAGAAACTTGGTATGACGTTTCGGTCCGACTTGGAACTAGTTAATGGTCTAAGTTGGACCGAAACGTCGTCATAAGTATCTTTCTATGTGTGGGTTGTATAGTCTGGGGTTGAAAGGAATGGGAGATGAAAGCAAATAGGAAATAAATGAAGTGGGAGGGAAAAATATGAAGATGAAAGGATAGGACACGTGAGTGAGGGTGGCAGAGAGGGCGCAGCGCTGAGTCGCGGCGCCTCCACACTAACACCACAGTAAACATGTAAAATGATTTTCGACACTTACAGTTTACGCTTTTAAGGAGGAGTAGCAGCGCTTGGTTCTAGCTGCACCATTTGCTCTGGATAGGAGAAACGTAAATTTTTGAAAAAAAAAAAAAAAAATAATGATGTAGGTAGGCTGGTTGTGGGCCTGGAGGTCAGGTTCTCACGATCAAGCGTATCATAACTTCAGCTCTCCCAGTACCTCTGTGTAGGCAAGAGATGTATTAACTGTACCTCAAGACCATTTGAGAGGTAAAGGAGCTGCAGCTCAACTCCCTGACGACACAGGGGATTTAAAAAGCATCTCAAGAGGGCCAAGAATTGGAGACTAACACATTCCAGAAGCCTAAAACTTTGAACATATTAAGGAAGCCTAGACACTATATATATATATATATATATATATATATATATATTTTTTTCCCCCGAGAAACCTTTCTGAATAACATTCTTGAGACTTTCAGTGTTATTGTTGTCTATGATTTCCTCCCCGGGCGTCGGGTCTGCCACACCACAGCAATATAATCTTCCCTGCACCGAGCCCCGCTAATAATTGAATTCCTAGCCTCTATGGTCAAATGTCAAAGGGAAAATCTAATAACGTCTCAACGAAAGACGCACCTGGGTCCCAAAAAGCCATTGTAATCCATTACTCTCTAGGAATTACGAGTTCCAGGCGGCGAGGTCTCCTTCATCTGCACTATGTATGCTCGTAATAGAAGCAATAGCTCACACAGTAAGTCACACTGCCTAAAAAATATCAACATTTACAAAAAGGTATGCTAAACGAAGGTCAATGACCAAAACGAGTCCATAAAGGGGCAATATAACAAGAGGGTATTGTATGATTTGTCTTCACAATGAATACCTCTTGATTCTGCTGAAGAGGGTCTCAGTGTGTGGCTGAAACATCCAGTACCATTCCTGTCTTCTGTTTTATTTTCTCAGTTTGGGTTAGTCTGTGTCATTACTAACATTAAGATTTAGATAATATTCAAGGTAAGTAGGAATATTTGCATGCATTCATGGAGAAGCCCCTATCAGAATATATTATGAACATTTCAATAACACCAACTGGTATGACACCTCAGTCACAAGGCCTTATTGCTGGCCAGTGATTCCTGTTATTGTTTCACTCGACAGGACACAGGACAAGTGTATCCTGACATGGATCCTTATCCAAAGATATATATATATATATATATATATATATATATATATATATATATATATATATATATATATATATATATATATATATATATATATATATATATATATATATATATATATGTCTGCCGATTAGGTAAAACTTGCGATTTTGGCTTAAATAGCAACGCTCACCTTGCCATATAAGACAAGTGAAAATTTGTGTATGCAATAATTTCGCCAAAATCATTCTGAACATAACGAAAAAAATATATTTCATTGTGTCTGTTTATTATTAAATTAATGTTAACGTATCTAAAATATATTTAGTTGGGTTAGGCTAAATTAAATTGCTCTTGTTGTAATAAGGTTAGGTAGGTTTTCAAAGTTTCTCTTGGGACAAAATTATAAATTCTTACATTAACATAAATGAAAAAAATATATCTTTAAACGTATAAGAGAAAATTTTAGAAAGGACTTAATTTTAGATGAGTTCTTGCTAATTGACCAGTTTTACCTAATCGGCACGACATATATATATATATATATATATATATATATATATATATATATATATATATATATATATATATATATATATATATATATATATATATATATATTTTTTTTTTTTTTTTTTTTTTTTTAATATAGGATGGGGTCCACCTCTGGTGCAAATTGTGGGACCCATAGCCTCGGAGAAGTGGATAAAAGGCATCATATATATATAATGGTTATACTCATAACCATAATTTTTAAAGAGTTGGAGGGGTAAGCCAGCGGAAGGCGTCGGTCAGATGACTAAAAGTTCAAGCGGTCTGACAAATCTTACCGAACCTAAGGTAATTAATAGTTTTATGTACAGCAGAATTCAGTAAAAACATGAATATAAAATAATACTACCATTAACACTAAAGAATAAATATAAACAAAAATAAATGACAAAAATACTACTACTACTACTACTACTATATTATTATTAAAATTGCATCAACTATTACTCTTCCAGTGTTGTACTATTCGCATTAAACTTAAACAATAAGAAATTCGTGAAGGGGCGACCAAACATGTGAAGAACATTTTCCCAACCCGCTATGTCGCCCAGTGAGTGTAGGAACACTCATGTTATCCACCACTGGTGTGGAGGAACATTCGTGTTATCCACCACTGGTGTGTAGGAACACTCGTGTTATCCACCACTGGTGTGTAGGAACACTCATGTTATCCACCACTGGTGTGTAGGAACACTCATGTTATCCACCACTGGTGTGGAGGAACACTCATGTTATCCACCACTGGTGTGGAGGAACACTCATGTTATCCACCACTGGTGTGGAGGAACACTCATGTTATCCACCACTGGTGTGTAGGAACACTCATGTTATCCACCACTGGTGTGGAGGAACACTCATGTTATCCACCACTGGTGTGGAGGAACACTCATGTTATCCACCACTGGTATGGAGGAACACTCATGTTATCCACCACTGGTGTGGAGGAACACTCATGTTATCCACCACTGGTGTGTTGGAACACTCATGTTATCCACCACTGGTGTGTTGGAACACTCATGTTATCCACCACTGGTGTGTAGGAACACTCATGTTATCCACCACTGGTGTGTTGGAACACTCATGTTATCCACCACTGGTGTGTTGGAACACTCATGTTATCCACCACTGGTGTGTAGGAACACTCATGTTATCCACCACTGGTGTGTTGGAACACTCATGTTATCCACCACTGGTGTGTTGGAACACTCATGTTATCCACCACTGGTGTGTTCGAACACTCATGTTATCCACCACTGGTGTGGAGGAACACTCATGTTATCCACCACTGGTGTGTTGGAACACTCATGTGATCCACCACTGGTGTGTTGGAACACTCATGTTATCCACCACTGGTGTGTAGGAACACTCATGTTATCCACCACTGGTGTGTAGGAACACTCATGTTATCCACCACTGGTGTGTAGGAACACTCACGTTATCCACCACTGGTGTGGAGGAACACTCACGTTATAAACCACTGGTGTGGAGGAACACTCACGTTATCCACCACTGGTGTGGAGGAACACTCATGTTATCCACCACTGGTGTGGAGGAACACTCACGTTATGCACCACTGGTGTGGAGGGGCACTCATGTTATCCACCACTGGTGTGGAGGGGCACTCATGTTATCCACCACTGGTGTGTTGGAACACTCATGTTATCCACCACTGGTGTAGAGGAACACTCATGTTATCCACCACTGGTGTGGAGGAACACTCATGTTATCCACCACTGGTGTGGAGGAACACTCATGTTATCCACCACTGATGTGGAGAACACTCATGTTATCCACCACTGGTGTGGAGGAACACTCATGTTATCCACCACTGGTATGGAGGAACACTCATGTTATCCACCACTGGTGTGGAGGAACACTCATGTTATCCACCACTGGTGTGGAGGAACACTCATGTTATCCACCACTGGTGTGGAGGAACACTCATGTTATCCACCACTGGAGAGGAGGAACACTCATGTTATCCACCACTGGTATGGAGGAACACTCATGTTATCCACCACACATGTGGAGAACACTCATGTTATCCACCACTGGTGTGGAGGAACACTCATGTTATCCACCACTGGTATAGAGGAGCACTCATGTTATCCACCACTGGTGTGGATGAACACTCATGTTATCCACCACTGGTGTGGAGGAACACTCATGTTATCCACCACTGGTGTGGAGGAACACTCATGTTATCCACCACTGGTGTGGAGGAACACTCATCTTATCCACCACTGGTGTGGAGGAACACTCATGTTATCCACCACTGATGTGGAGAACACTCATGTTATCCACCACTGGTGTGGAGGAACATTCATGTTATCCACCACTGGTGTGGAGGAACACTCATATTATCCACCACTGGTGTGGAGGAACACTCACGTTATCCACCACTGGTATGGAGGAACACTCATGTTATCCACCACACATGTGGAGGAACACTCATGTTATCCACTACTGGTGTGGAGGAACACTCATGTTATCCACAACTGGTGTGGAGGAACACTCATGTTATCCACCACTGGTGTGGATTAACATTCATGTTATCCACCACTGGTGTGGAGGAACACTCATGTTATCCACCACTGGTGTGGATGAACACTCATGTTATCCACCACTGGTGTGGAGGAACACTCATGTTATCCACCACTGGTGTGGAGGGGCACTCATGTTATCCACCACTGGTGTGGAGGGGCACTCACGTTATGCACCACTGGTGTGGAGGGGCACTCATGTTATGCACCACTGGTGTGGAGGGGAACTCATGTTATCCACCACTGGTGTGGAGCAGCACTCATGCTATCCACCACTGGTGTGGAGGGGCACTCACGTTATGCACCACTGGTGTGAAGGGGCACTCACATTATCCACCACTGGTGTGGAGCAGCACTCACATTATCCACCACTGGTGTGAAGGGGCACTCACATTATCCACCACTGGTGTGAAGGGGCACTCACGTTACCGTCACAAACCATGAACCATACTGGTTTCACCTTGTTAAGGACCAACGCCTCTTAACACCATCTCTTTGACAGAGAGGTAAGGTTAAGGAGTCTACACTTGGAATAACCCGTTAGTCACCTGTGTATTAAAAACGGCTCTGATTTCTCCCTCTCTATACCTTTGTCGTGGTAATTCTCATACAATGGTAGAGTTTGTCGATAGGTTGTTAATAAGACAATGTGAGTCATGTCATTTTATTATGAAGACGTTTTGCCCACTATGGACCTTATGAACCCTCGTGGTGAATTGATAAAGCCCCTGGCGGACGAAACGTCTCCAGAATATAAGGCCATAAACCATACCTAGGGCGTGTTTATAAACCCTCTGTGGTTTATTCCTAGGGAGTGTATGTATGCTGCTCAAACAGCGTAATAAATTCTGATGCTACATTGAAAATGATGACATTTAAAAATGCCTCCCCCATTTTAAGACAAACCCCATAAATTTGGATGTTCTCTGGGGATTAGAATAATTCATGCGTGGCTGGTGTGTCAAATGTACCTGAAAGTTCTGGTGTCGTTTAAGTAAGTGGTATTTACGGTGAAGTAGCTGAGTATATATATAATGGTGTGATAATTTAGTCTAAGCATATATAAGCAATTCCACTTTTGATATAATTAATAAACGATGCCAAGGGAAGCAAAAAATAAGAGGGGAAAAAAATAAAGAAAATATTTTTGAAAGTGGGGAAACAAAAATAACACTAAACTGCATCCAGAATGAAGGGGAAAAGACGTAAACAGAACGAAAAATAAGAAAATATATATAAGAGGAGACAACACAAGCGCATAAACTGGTGTGGCAAAGCCTCTTCTGGCGAGGATGTTAAAATATTTCTGTTCTCTGAAAATCAAGTAACAAACATGACCTAAAAACACGAGCAAAACATGAGAATAGACAAAGAAAATGTGTAGAAGGCTTTGCTGATGATTCCTGAGTGTCAAGACAACCAAAAATCATTGTGGCTCGAATTGCAGAACCTAGACACTGAGTTTCAAATGTATTTCTCCGTCATGGGCACCTGGGGTGTGGATACAGCGGGGATGTGCCTAGTGACAGCAGCAACAGCAGGTAGGAACGGAGTTAAGATTAGAAAGAGTGGAAATATAGGAAAGGCAAAGAACAGGAGATTTCACAGGAGTAGAGTGTTTGGGAGAGAAGAAAGTTCGTTTTGCATTGAGAAGTCAGAGTTTATGAAATCGGACGGGGTAACCAAGACAAGAGAACGAATTTCGAATAGTGGAAATTTACTTTCTCTATCCTCGTTAAATCTCCTGTTATTTGTCTCCCTCATATTTCCCGTCTTTGTAATCTTTTAATGTGTATATTGTGACTGATATAGCACTCTCAAACCCTCAGAATCCACTTAGACAATACGTTTGCTTTTTGTGTGAGTGTACTCACATTTTTACTCATTTGTGCTTGCAGGGGTCGAATCATAGCTCCTGGTCTTACCTTTTGCCACCTGCTTACTACAACTTAGCCTCGTGGCCTTATCACACCTATTCTTAAAACTATGTATGGAGCCTGCCTTTATTAAGTCTTCGTTCAAATCACTCCACTTTCTGACCACCTAAGACTGAAAAATACTTCCTGACATCCATGTGACACATCTGTTTCGTAACATTCAACTGTGCCCTCGTGTGCTTTTTTCCCGCCTGTTGAACAGTCAATCTCTGTTCACCCTAGAGATCTCTGAGTATATATCATGTAATTATCGTATCTTCCCTGGTTCTTATGTTCTCTAATACCAGAGTTCAGTTCTATTTACTTCTACTTATAGCTTATTTTCCTCAGCTCTGGAACTAGTCATGTTGTATATTTCGAGAATTTCTCCATTTTATTAGCATGCTTTATCAAGTGAGGGTTCCATGCTGGTGATGCGAACTCCAAGATGGGCCTGACATATGTAGTTTATAGGGTAGTGGATGACTTTGTTGAGATTCCTGAAAGCTATTATTGGATGTGCCAAACGAGCATTTGCTGCAGAGGTTATTCTGTGCCTTTGGAGACATGCTCGGCACTATTCCCACCCCTAAGTCCTTGAGGGAGGTTGGAGCCTCTCATTGGAATCTATATTCGGTTTTCTGTCTTCTGGTTATTCTTTATGAGGCCTCTTCTCTCCACTTGCTCCATCACTCTCATTATTTACTGCACCTTGCATAGCGTGCATGCCAGTCATACTAATCTGAAGTCTAATGTTTCCTGTCTGCCTATTTCTTTTTAAATAGTACTGGGACTATACTCGCCATCTTCCAGGTCTTTGGCATTTATCATGTGTCTGTGGACTTGTAGATTTTAGCTAGTGGGTCAGTGTGTCTGCTTCCTCTCGCAGAATCCATGTATGATATTAATGTGTATGAGCATGCTGTTCAGTTATTGTTGGCTCTTTAGTAATACTCAAAATACGTGACAATGGATTTCCAGTTTTTTACTCTAACTAGCAATCCTAAAGTGGTGTAAATTTTCGAGTTTAGATTCGAAATCAACATACTCGAATTTTTACCTCAGTAGCAAATTTATTGTTGCCTAGTGTTTGTCAATACAAGTTCGACGATCATCACTCGTCACATCAACATGGAAGAAAACGAAAGTTAACAGGGCGAGAAAGGAGAGACTAAACTGAACTGTAGAAACTAAAATCGTCGAATAGGAGCAACACTTGTGGTAAGGAGAAATCAAACCTCTGAGCTTATCTAAAAACAAACTTAAGACGTATAAGTAATAGCGAAACTTTTTTTTATTGATCGTGTCGTTTAATTTACAATTTGTGAACTATTACTTTACCTCAGCTCGGTAGTTTTTATCTCAGCAGACGCCTCGGTGTGGACTGCAAAGTCTTCTGCCGTGTGTCGTTCCAGTGTACTCCCGTGTGTCGTTCCAGTGTACTTCCGTGTACTCATTTCAGAGTTAAACTCCATGGTATACTACTCCTCATCCCCAGGATTCAACCCACAACCAGTATTTTTCTACTGCTATGAGAACAAGGGTAGCAGGTATAAGGAGACTTGCACAAACATCGCCACCCACCCTAGGAATGAACCCAAGTCCTTGGACTGTGAGCCGAAGGCGCAACCATTTAAGGAAATAAAGGCGGGCAACTATAATGTGATATACTGGACAGAAAATAGAGGAGATGGGATATAGAAATGAACAAAAAGTGCATTTTTATTTTTTCAGGACGTTAAGGCGAGGGAATAAAGCTCACGGTAATAGAGTTGTGGTAATAGAGTTGTGGATGAGTGGAACAAACTCCCGAGTACCGTCATAGAAGCTGAGACGTTGTATAGTTTTAAAAATAGGTTGGATAAATCCATGAGTGGGTGTGGGTGGGTGTGAGTTGGACCTGACTAGCTTGTGCTACTAGGTCTTATGCCGTGCTCCTTCCTTAAGTGAAAGTGACATGACTACCTGGAGTTTACACGGAGAGAGTTAACTCCAGGTAGTCAGGTCTAAGCCGGGGAGTGACATGGACCTACCTCGCATGGGTCAGTAGGCCTGCTGCAGCGTTCCTTCTTTCTTATGTTTAGAACGGCCAGTGCGAAGGACGGGTTAAATTTGTTTAGATGGAGGCGCCGTCTACTGGCTACGGTGCGGACGGTTCGTCAGCACTTCCAACACTAGCGTTAAACATAATATCATAGACAACAACAGAGGTTACCAGCGTGAGAGCAACGTTGATGTCATTCAAAACTTTCCCACAGGTACTTGACTAGAGAGTAAACAAATAACTTTGTCCGTTACTTAAGACAGAAGACAGACTATAGTGTCAGTTTGGACCCGCAGGAAGACTTATTGGGAAGAAGGGAAAATGAAGAATAAAATACATGGGCAAAACTGGGCATATTTATGTAGACGTTTCGCCAATTTATTAATGAAATACAGGGACAAAAACAGAAGACTGAAGAAGCAGATGAAGTAATCAGTCCTTCAGCCTACCAGCAGGTGTTCGTTTAGTAGTCTTAATGTATATGGAGCACAAGCCGGAAGTAAGTTTATATATTGGAATCAGATGAGGTGCAGCAGATGAAGGCATTGTCACTGGTAGGCGGGACTTCCCAGTGGAAGTAGGTCATGCCCGAGAATAGTGTCAGAGGTTAGCAAGTATTTGTGGACACGTCCTCTGTACAAACATTCCATGATGTTGATGTCTGACAAGTATCATAACATCACTGGGAATATGTCAGAAAGTGAGGTACAATAAGCGTATTGCGTTGAAAAGGGTCGAGAGGGCCTCGAGGAACAACTGAACGACTGGTGTGTTAAGGAGACTGAAATAGATAGGTGACTCGCAAACTTCATCACTTGCCTTACGAGAGCAGGAAGAAACAAAAGAATCCGTATGATAAAACTGTACTGAGGATCGAATCTAGAGCCGATGGGAGAGGGAACTGATGGCGAACCTATGAACAAAAAATTTACCTTTACCGATGCAGACCTTATTCCCAAACGTTCGTTACCGAAGACACAGGGCTGTCCCAAGAACACAGGGCTGCCCCAACAACACAGGGCTTCCCCAACAACACACGGCTGAGAGATTCGTCTCAAAGTAACGATTCTTGTTGCTCTCCGTTGGGTGACTCCCGAGACTCTTACAAGAATACAACGTTGGTGGCTCATACGCGTCTTCACGCGGCAGGTAAGGCGATATACGACACTCCTACCCATGGGTTCCTGCCTGCTAACATTGTTGTGAAGCAGAGTAAGCAACTCTTCTCCACACACAAAAAGGATACTATCTCTAGGTACAGGACGATTAAGGGAAGTTTCCTGCACTCTCGGCTTAATATACAGAGTAAAAAAAATATTTACTAGTCTTCCTTATAATCGCAGCAACAACACTACACACTAACACTTCTCTTTTGTTGACTTTAATCTTTAATATAAAGTTACTTATGCTAAGACGCATTAAACGACCAGTGTTCAAGTTTAGCATGTCCCATAAATTAGAGTATATTATACATAAAAGAGGCATAGACTACTCTAGTAAGAAGTCTTTTAAAGCTGAGAACCTTTATCTTGAGGGCTGATAACTTAACATAATCCATGAAAAGACAATTATTGTGGCTTATTTCACTTAGGGTACTTTAGTCGTTTCCATCTCATGAAATTAAAACATATATATATATATATATATATATATATATATATATATATATATATATATATATATATTATAACATTTAAAACAGTACGCAATACTAGTGCTTTAAAACATTTAACCACTGCTTAATGAAGGTCATCCCTACCCATAGCTCGATAATGGTAGCCGTTGGTGCCCATTAGAGACCACGTAATGGATTTTGGACGCATGATTGGTTTAATGGCCTCTGGTGGCAGGGATCCCACTGCTGGACTCTTGTGTTCTCTGATCTCCATATGCGACAGTATCGAATAAATTCCCTTTGAGCGCTGAACATGTTCAGTACATAATACCAACTTCATGAGTTATGTAAATACATAACTCATCAACTATGTGGTCAACACACACACACACACACACACACACACACACACACACACACACACACACACACACACACACACACACACACCACACACACACACACACACACCACACACACACACACACACACACACACACACACACACAATAAGAATGCGAGACGTACGTCCTTTATTCCTGGATGAGCGTAGAGCACGAGGAGGAGATATGATCTGCGATATGAAAAATACTGTAGTGCATGGATAAGATATACAAGGATAAACTATACTAGAGATGCAACAAGGACAAGGAAATATTGTTGGAAATCACATCTAGATGAGCACCAGGAACGTTAAGAAATATTCCTTACTGAGAAGAATGGTAAATAAATGGAAAGAGACTATGTGGAAAAACTCCATACAGGGGATCAAAACTATATATATATATATATATATATATATATATATATATTGTAATGAACACTTGTCATTGCTCAATAATAATCCACATGGTGACAGAAAATCGGAAAATTGATTGGTCTGTATATTTTGACTCCTTTGTGAGGTCCTCTTCAGCTGATATATACAAACCATTTTTTTTACTGTTTGTTTTTCCTGTGAGTTATTACTGATCACATGTACGAATGTTGAAGGAAGGAGTAGCGAGCAGTCACGGTCAATACATCCACTCCTACTCATTCCTTGAAGCCTCCATCTTTGCCTCCGTACGTTCCTTCACAGGGCTCCTATCCGTCCTTTCCAGTCTTGCAGTAATCCTGTATGTAGTAATCATATCTCTCTTTTTTTTTATTTTAAAGTATTGCCATTCCTACATATCAGACGTAAGTCTCAGCAGCAGTGTCGCCACCAGCAGTATTAGCATCAGCAACCTTATCAACAGCAATCTCAGCAGCAGCAGCAGCACTAACAACACTAACAGCAGCTGCCGCTTCAGCAGCAACAGCTGCAATATCAGCAGAATCACCAAAAATCGCAGTATAACCAAGAGGAGCAGCAGCAGCAGTCTCAGCAGTAGCAGCAGTCTCAGCAGCAGCAGCAGCAGCAGCAGTCTCAGCAGCAGCAACAGCAGTCTCAGCAGCAGCAACAGCAGTCTCACAGCAGCAGCAGCAGCAGCAGTAGCAGTCTCAGCAGCAACAGTAATACAAACAATAGAATCGCAAGTAAGAGAAGCACCAGTAGCCGAAGCATCAACATCAACAAAAGCAGCAACAACAACAGTGAACCAGAGGTGCTAAAATCCGTCACCTACTTACTCACGTTTCAGCAATGTTGACACACTGGTGATTAATGTACCGTGGCTACAGCCCATGGTTGCAATACTATAATTTTGGGTGCTGGGGAGCTAGAGTGGTAGCGGATGGGGAGAGAGGGGTATGTGGAGGAGTTATGTGGGTGTTTGTATACGGGGGGGTGAGGGGTATAGGTGGGATTTTGGGGGAAGGTGTCTGGGTGAAGGATGGTGTTGGTGAGAGAGAGTTAAAAGCCACGGTAATTGCTCACTTAATTCAGTTAGCGACACAGCAAGAGCACTGGTGATTTACCATTACTAAGCTAATAGCGATTTGTTCCACGCATACCTTATGTAGGTACGAAGTGGAACGTACGTTCTGTAGTGGTGAAACGTACGTTCTGTAGTGGTGGAAAGTACGTCCTGTAGTGATGGAGCCTACGTCCTGTAGTGGTGGAACGTACGTCCAGTAGTGGTGGAACGTACGTCCTGTAGTGGTGGAAAGTACGTCCAGTAGTGGTGGAACGTGCGTCCTGTGGTGGTGGAACGTACATTCTGAAGTGGCGGAACGTACATCTTGTAGTGATGGAACGTACGTCCTGTAGTGGTGGAACGTACGTCCTGTAGTGGTGGAACGTACGTCCTGTAGTGATGGAACGTACGTCCTGTACTGGTGGAACGTACGTCCTGTAAATCCTAGTAGCCACTTTCAACTACCAGAAATATATATATATATATATATATATATATATATATATATATATATATATATATATATATATATATATATATATATATATATGTGTGTGTGTGTGTGTGTGTGTGTGTGCTGCGAATAGGTAAAACTGGTCAATTAGCAAGAACTCATTTAAAATTAAGTCCTTTCTAAAATTTTCTCTTATACGTTTAAAGATATATCTTTTTCATTTATGTTAATGTAAAAATTAATAATTTTGTACCAAAAGAGCCTTAGAAAACTTACCTAACCTTATTATAACAAGCGCAATTTAATTTAGCCTAATCCAACTAAATATATTTTAGATACATTTACAATAATATAATAATAAACAAACACAATGAAATACATTTCTTTTCGTTAGGTTCAGAACTCTTTTTTTTTTTCAAATTATTGCATACACAAATTTTTGCTTGCCTTATTCGGCAAGAAGAATGTTGCTATTTAAGCCAAAATAGCAAGTTTTACCTATTCGGCACGACATTATATATATATATATATATATATATATATATATATATATATATATATATATATATATATATATATATATATATATATATATATATATATAGTTTCTCAGGCAGTAGAGACGTGTAGGCAAATCCCTTCTAACTGTTGCTATGTTTACCTAGCAGTAAACAAAGAGTTAGTCGGATATCGTTAAGAATATCCTAATTGATAGGTTAAGTTAGGTTAGTTTGTTAGGTAACAGGACATGTGTTTCCTGACGCGGGTCTTAGTCATATGATGACCCACAGCCGGAGCTTTAGGTCATCTGACCGAGGCCTTCCTCTGGCTTACCGGTCCACCTCCTTTAAAGTTTATGTTTATGTTCCTAAAGGAGAAGACCCTAAAGTCTCTCTTTCCTCTAGATCTGACCCTACTCATCCCTCCTCCTGACGTGTTATGATCGAAGTAGTTCGTCTGTAGTGTTCAGTGCTGGATCGAACTTGAAGGTTAAGCTCCACAAAGGACAGCGAGAGTGGATTCTTTCGTCTGGGTGCTGTTTTTTTCGATAATGTGGTGCCTTATTTTAATGGAATCTTTCATTGGTAAACTTTCGTAATATGGCTACGAAATTCTCTGGTAAAGCTGCTGGAAGTATTCTCGTTTTCCCAGGATGATGAGGAATATTAATTGTGCGTCTGGAAGCAGAAGTTTGATTTTTTTTTACTAATAACTCACAGGCTGGAGAGGAAACGTCAGACGACGTTTCGGTTGCTCCTGAACCGTTGTCAAGTCACTGTGGGAGAGTCAGACGAGGTTTCGGTCGGTAGCTAGACCGTTATCAAGTCACTCAGGTAAGAGGAACGTGTCATGGTTGTATCACTAGACAAACAATGCAAATAACTACTTGACATAATCATGAGAATATTGGAAGTCTGACTCATATCCACCTCAGTGCCTCCGTGAGAGAGATAGATAGATATATAGATAGATAGATAGATAGATAGATAGATAGATAGATAGATAGATAGATAGAAGAGAGAGAGAGAGAGAGAGAGAGAGAGAGAAAAAAAAAATAACCAAAATTGGATACAACAGGAGCGTGCTGCTACTCTGTTTTATATGGAAGTTACACAGCGGGAAGAAACGCTAGCTACGTTTCCCTATCATATTCCATCACACAGGATGGCTCTCATACAAGGTGTTGAAACTTGTCAGTCTGAGGTGGGAGACGTCAGTAGTGTCAGCCTGAGGTGGGAGACTTCAGTAGTGCCAGCCTGAGGTGGGAGACTTCAGTAGTGTCAGCCTGAGGTGGGAGACGTCAGTAGTGCCAGCCTGAGGTGGGAGACTTCAGTAGTGCCAGCCTGAGGTGGGAGACTTCAGTAGTGTCAGCCTGAGGTGGGAGACTTCAGTAGTGCCAGCCTGAGGTGGGAGACTTCAGTAGTGCCAGCCTGAGGTGGGAGACTTCAGTAGTGCCAGCCTGAGGTGGGAGACTTCAGTAGTGTCAGCCTGAGGTGGGAGACTTCAGTAGTGCCAGCCTGAGGTGGGAGACTTCAGTAGTGCCAGCCTGAGGTGGGAGACTTCAGTAGTGCCAGCCTGAGGTGGGAGACTTCAGTAGTGTCAGCCTGAGGTGGGAGACTTCAGTAGTGCCAGCCTGAGGTGGGAGACTTCAGTAGTGTCAGCCTGAGGTGGGAGACTTCAGTAGTGTCAGCCTGAGGTGGGAGACTTCAGTAGTGTCAGCCTGAGGTGGGAGACTTCAGTAGTGCCGGCCTGAGGTGGGAGACTTCAGTAGTGTCAGGCTGAGGTGGGAGACTTCAGTAGTGTCAGGCTGAGGTGGGAGACTTCAGTAGTGTCAGGCTGAGATGGGAGACTTCAGTAGTGTCAGGCTGAGGTGGGAGACTTCAGTAGTGTCAGGCTGAGGTGGGAGACTTCAGTAGTGTCAGCCTGAAGTGGGAGACTTCAGTAGTGCCAGCCTGAGGTGGGAGACTTCAGTAGTGTCAGCCTGAGGTGGGAGACGTCAGTAGTGCCAGCCTGAGGTGGGAGACTTCAGTAGTGCCAGCCTGAGGTGGGAGACTTCAGTAGTGTCATCCTGAGGTGGGAGACTTCAGTAGTGCCAGCCTGAGGTGGGAGACTCAGTGTGCCAGCCTGAGGTGGGAAACTTCAGTAGTGCCAGCTGGGTGGGAGACTTCAGTAGTGTCAGCCTGAGGTGGGAGACTTCAGTAGTGCCAGCCTGAGGTGGGAGACTTCAGTAGTGCCAGCCTGAGGTGGGAGACTTCAGTAGTGCCAGCCTGAGGTGGGAGACTTCAGTAGTGTCAGCCTGAGGTGGGAGACTTCAGTAGTGCCAGCCTGAGGTGGGAGACTTCAGTAGTGTCAGCCTGAGGTGGGAGACTTCAGTAGTGTCAGCCTGAGGTGGGAGACTTCAGTAGTGGCAGCCTGAGGTGGGAGACTTCAGTAGTGTCAGGCTGAGGTGGGAGACTTCAGTAGTGTCAGGCTGAGGTGGGAGACTTCAGTAGTGTCAGGCTGAGGTGGGAGACTTCAGAAAAGCCGAGTTCTCTGTAGAAATTCTTAGTTCTCTGTAGAAATTCCTAGTTTTCCTGTAGTGAGGTGGGAGACTTCAGTAGTGTCAGGCTGAGGTGGGAGACTTCAGTAGTGTCAGCCTGAAGTGGGAGACTTCAATAGTGTCAGCCTGAGGTGGGAGACTTCAGTAGTGCCAGTATGAGGTGGGAGACTTCAGTAGTGTCAGCCTGAGGTGGCAGACTTCAGTAGTGTCAGCCTGAGGTGGGAGACTTCAGTAGTGTCAGCCTGAGGTGGGAGACTTCAGTAGTGTCAATCTGAGGTGAGAGACTTCAGTAGTGTCAACATGAGGTGGGAGACTTCAGTAGTGTCAGCCTGAGGTGGGAGACTTCAGTAGAACAATGAGGATATCAAGTAACCCAGCAAGGGTTGATCAGCTATGGTAACTTTTAAAGTTAGGTTTAGCAGACCTGGAGTTGCTATCACTTAGGAACCACCATCTCTCAGGATAGCCTCTCCCATACACAGGAGACATGGATAATTTACCAAGATATATCCATCATCCGAGAGCAGGAACAAGGGAACCTGTAAATAGGAGAGAGAGGAAAGAAAACGGGGGGTGGAGGGAGGAGAATGAGGAATTGGAGTGTTATTATATACATATATACATTATATACATTATATTCATTATAAGCGAAAGAATATATAATGGTGCTAGCCTCGTGATCAGTATTTATTTATATTTGAAAATTGAATGTATCACACAAATAGTAGTATTCTGCTACTCTATTCTGTGTGTGAGTTTATACGTACACAGATGATTATTTGAGTGTATATATTTGCACACGTGAATGTATGTCTATACACCCATAATTCATACAGTACCGCCTTTACATGTGTAGTGGGAGGTGCATATTATAGAGGACTAACAAGTACTGTTGTCTCTGCAACACTAAACAGTACTGTGCCTGGGACTGCTGTCTCTGGTCACAACATTACACAGTACTGTGCCTGGGACTGCTGTCTCTGGTCACAACATTACACAGTACTGTGCCTGGGACTGCTGTCTCTGGTCACAACATTACACAGTACTGTGCCTGGGACTGCTGTCTCTGGTCACAACATTACACAGTACTGTGCCTGGGACTGCTGTCTCTGGTCACAACATTACACAGTACTGTGCCTGGGACTGCTGTCTCTGGTCACAACATTACACAGTACTGTACCTGGGACTTATGTCTCTGGTCACAACATTACACAGTACTGTACCTGGGACTTATGTCTCTGGTCACAACATTACACAGTACTGTACCTGGGACTTATGTCTCTGGTCACATACATACTACACAGGTACACATCGTACTTGGGACTGCTGTCTCTGGTCACAACATTACACAGTACTGTGCCTGGGACTGCTGTTTCTGGTCACAACATTACACGTACTGTACCTGGGACTTATGTCTCTGGTCACAAAATTACACAGTACAGTACCTGGGACTTATGTCTCTATTCACAACATTACACAGTACTGTGCCTGGGACTGCTGTCTCTGGTCACAACATTACACAGTACTGTACCTGGGTCTTATGTCTCTGGTCACAAAATTACACAGTACTGTACCTGGGTCTTATGTCTCTGGTCACAACATTACACAGTACTGTACCAGGGACTTATGTCTCTGGTCACAACATTACACAGTACGGTACCTGGGACTTGTCTCTGGTCAAAACTTCACCAAACTTTCCTCACATTATATTTTCAACTGGTCAATATTGTATTGTCACGGTGAGGGGAGTGTCAACACAATACCTGGCAGTGTCTGTGTGTTTATCCTCTCAAACAATACCATTTCGAAAAGCACTTTCAAGAGTTTAAAATGAACTACATGTTTTATCATTCGTGTCAACAATGTTTTTATTTTTATTAACCCCCCCCCCCGATGTTGCATCAGCTGGAGGGTTCCAGGATCTGGGTAAATACAAATAGGAAATGCGTCTGTCTCGTGTTTGGCGGATGGAGGATCGAGCCTCTAGCATGTCATGTGCTGAATGACCCATGTAGGTTTAGCGTTAACATGAATAATAATAATAATAATAATAATAATAATAATAATAATAATAATAATAATAATAATGGAAATAAATGGTATAAAATACCGACACAATGGAAAAATAAACACATAAGCAGTATAATGTGATCCTTTATTGACAACGTTTCGCCCACGCAGTGGGCTTTATCGAGTCACAGACAGATCTACCTGGAAAATGAGTAACATGGAGATATATATAGGGTACAGTCAGGTGGAGAATGCTGGGTCAGGTGGAGAAAGCTGCATGTCACAGTCTTAAAAGTAGTGTGATAGTTAAAAACATTGTGTGACTTAAAGGACCTGCAGTGTACCATTCTTGAGTTCTAGGTGGGATAGCGTTGAAGAAGTTTCTTGGCAATAGGTTCAGCTATGTTGTAGAAGCCGTTGTTCTGGTTGAAGTTGTTGGATATACAGACGAGTGATGATTCTAGGATTCTTCGGTATTGCGTGTTGTCTTCTCTGGCGATGAGTCTTGCGTTTCTGTATATCCAACAACTTCAACCAGAACAACGGCTTTCATTTCTCACATGGTGATTTCAATGCCAATACATTAAGTAGTAATCCATGTGGAAGATTTCCCAGTAACTCGTGACAAGATGGGTTCCATATCATTAATATATTGACTACTACTGTGAAAAGTGTACTCAGAACCAATTTCCATTGCTGTGTGTTGTACCATCTATGCAAAATACATAGATGATACTGTCTATTAAGTAATGGACTGGCAAAGCTCTCAGCTATATTGTTTTCCAAAATATAATACACCAAATCATCACACCACTCCGAGGCCATTTCTTCTATGTTCCCCGGAACATTTTTATTTTCTCACTAACTTTTAACCCGCTGGTAATTCTGCTCAGTGTTTCTCCATCTTTTTGCGAGAGTTGTATCACGGTGTTGCAAAGTTGCAACCAAGTGAGATCTTTAATCACTTACCATCCAACAAAGTCATCAAGGTTCCCCATATTTCTCACACAACTGTCTCCCAGATGTGTTCAAACTAGACTAACTCGTGTACACTGAACTCCCCCATATTCACTAAGCGACTAAGTAGTAGTTTCAGTACAAACGCAAAAATATTATCCTCATTTATACTAGGATCAAGCATTTCTGTATCCATTTTCATAAATACATTTTTGGGTTTTTGTATAATAAAACCGCAATCTCGTTCCAACAAATTTTCCAACATTTCATATTTCCTTTTAATTTCAGCCATTTTTGGCACTTTACCCTCAATGTCTTGTTTCGAGTGAACAAGTTCCACCACATGTTAATATTCTTCACAATGTTCGTCGTAGTTGAATATACCAATTCTATAAAATTCTATAAAAATTCTATAAAAACCTCACTAGCAAAATTTCTCACTTCACAATATTTGTTTAAATGTCTCACAACAGTTATCGACACCCACCTCCATGTTTACAATTTTTTTAGTGATATCTCGTCGTTTCATCCAAAATTTATATAGATTTCCACTCTCCCTCCTGCCATCCCTGGTTAATATTTTTAAATATTACCCTGAATAATGAGTGTTGTGTAATGGGAGAGAACTTCTAGAATAAAGTACAAATGACCAGGAGAGTCCGAAATTCTAAGGAAATTAATGATCCCATTTCATTAACTCTACGAAAAATTACTATATGAAATCGAATTTCTACAAATCTTGATGTGAGGATATGGAGCCGCATTTTATGAAGGAAATCTTGATATGAGGAAATGGAATTAAACTCTTTAAGAAAAGAAATCTTAACTCCGGAAAAAAAAATCTTGTTCCTGCTGATGTAGTCTTGATCCGAGGAACTGGAGCTCGCCATAGCAGGATTTAGGGGGCTTGCAATAGTGTGAAAGGCTCAAATTTCATCAGGTTAAAAATATATATATATAAAATTTCGATCCGAGGAAATGGAGATCCAAAATAGCGGGATGAGGGGATGTCCACCATAGTGTTAGCCGGTGAGGGGCGGGGGGGGGGGGGAGGGGTAGTCATAGCGTGACTTGTCATAGCGTCATCATATACACTACTCATGCTCATTAGAAATACACTTATTATGCAAATAATTTAACCTGAGAAAGTAGGAGCACTGCAGCAAGCCTACTGGTCAATACTTAGAATCTAGTTCTAAAGTTTACTATTTAATTCTAAGTCCAATGTCTAGTAAACATCGGCATATTTCCTGACACAGAAAACACCAGTTATCGTGCACATTCAGAATCATGGTAGGACCTGATGGTGGAGACGATGTATTATACAGGCAAAATTATTTTTCAGATGTAGGACTGGGGGAGAGATGTATTGAGGGGTGATACACTAGAATGCTGGGAGGGTGTTGTGGTGGGGGTTGTGGTGTGGTGGGGTTGTGTTGTGGTGGGGGTTGTGGTGGTGGGTTGTGTGTGGTGGGGTTGTGGTGTGGTGTGGGGTTGTGGTGTGGTGGGGGTTGTGTGTGGTGGGGGTTGTGTTGTGGTGGGGTTGTTGTGGTGGGGTTGTGTTGTGGTGGGGGTTGTGGTGTGGTGGGGGGTTGTGTTGTGGTGGGGGGTTGTGGTGTGGTGGGGGGTTGTGTTGTGGTGTGGGGTTGTGGTGTGGTGTGGGGTTGTGTTGTGGTGTGGGGTTGTGGTGTGGTGTGGGGTTGTGGTGTGGTGGTGGTGGTGGTGGTGATGAAGAAGTGTGGCGGGGAGGAAACAGACCTGTGGCGGGGAGGAAACAGACGTGTGGCGGGGAGGAAACAGACGTGTGGCGGGGAGGAAACAGACGTGTGGCGGGGAGGAAACAGACGTGTGGAGGGAGGAAACAGACGTGTGGCGGGAGGAAACAGACGTGTGGCGGGAGGAAACAGACATGTGGAGGAGGAAACAGACGTGTGGCGGGAGGAAACAGACCTGTGGAGGGAGGAAACAGACGTGTGGCGGGGAGGAAACAGACGTGTGGCGGGGAGGAAACAGACGTGTGGCGGGGAGAAACAGACGTGTGGCGGGGAGGAAACAGACGTGTGGAGGGAGGAAACAGACGTGTGGCGGGGAGGAAACAGACGTGTGGAGGGAGGAAACAGACGTGTGGCGGGGAGGAAACAGACGTGTGGCGGGGAGGAAACAGACATGTGGAGGGGAGGAAACAGACGTGTGGCGGGGAGGAAACAGACCTGTGGAGGGGAGGAAACAGACGTGTGGCGGGGAGGAAACAGACGTGTGGCGGGGAGGAAACAGACGTGTGGCGGGGAGGAAACAGACGTGTGGCGGGGAGGAAACAGACGTGTGGAGGGGAGGAAACAGACGTGTGGCGGGGAGGAAACAGACGTGTGGCGGGGAGGAAACAGACGTGTGGAGGGGAGGAAACAGATGTGTGGCGGGGAGGAAACAGACCTGTGGCGGGGAGGAAACAGACCTGTGGCGGGGAGGAAACAGACATGTGGAGGGGAGGAAACAGACGTGTGGAGGGGAGGAAACAGACATGTGGAGGGGAGGAAACAGACATGTGGAGGGGAGGAAACAGACATGTGGCGGGTAAAAAATACAGTGATACCATCATCAGATATGATGCAAAATTTATTAACGTGAGAATCATGTTACAAACATGTCTGGTTCACTTCATTCTGCATTAGTTAAAATGTCGACTACACATTTATTCTCTTTCACGGGATTTATTTTAAACGAGTGTGTATGTGTGTGTGTGTACTCACCTAGTTGTTGTTGCAGGGGTCGAGACATAGCTCCTGGCCCCGCCTCTTCACTGCCCGCTACTGGGTCACTCTCCCTGCGCCATGAGCTTTATCATACCTCTTCTTAAAGCTATGTATGGAACCTGCCTCCACTACATCGCTTCCCAAACAGGAGGAGGATCGAACTTGAAGATTGAGACGCTTATGCAACATAGGAATCTTCAATAAATATTCCCATATGTTGCATAAATGTCTCAATCTTCAACTTGTCGGTTTTTCAAACCATTTATCAGGATCGAACTTATTTCAGGGAAGTCCTAAAGTTCGCACACCAGTCAGTGTGTTTAACCACTGAACCACACCGGGTCCATGCCCTGTATGGGCGTGGACCAGTATGGTCCAGTGGATGTAACTTACTAGACCAGTATGGTCCAGGGGAGAACACACTAGCCTAAGAGTTGTAACACTGGCTTGTCATGGGTTCGATCCCTACCCATTCTGTGTATCCTTATTACCGATATGCTATACCGGCGCAACAGGCTTCCTCGGTCAAATACACGAGAATATAACACTAGAGACTGAAGCAATTCTGAGGCAATCAGTCCCTCAGCCTCAACCGGCCAAGAGTTCAACATGACTGTCTTACTTCAGTTAAGATGAACACTTAATCTAGGAAATATCATTACCTAGAAGTATCATAAGGTAAACAAATCCTATCCCACCTACCTACTAGTGTTCCATAAAAGACTTATATAGAAAAAAAGAGGTAGGTAACTAGAAAAACAGAGTAGGGAAAAATGTAGAATAAACCACGGAACGGGTGGGGTTTGAAGCCACGGCTAGCAGAAAACTCCAGGCCAGTGCGTAAGCCACTGGACCAGCACTGGCCCAGTGGGGTTTGAAGCCATGGTTCACTCCCCATGGGTTCAAACCCCACCCGTTCCGTGGTTTGTTTACAATAGTGTTATTACGATTTCGTGAGTCATAACCAATAATGTATCACAATACATCAAAAAATATCCGAGTAAAGGAGTATGGCGACCAGCGAGTGTGTGTCCGCGAGTGTGTGTCCGCGAGTGTGTGTCCGCGAGTGTGTGCCCGCGAGTGTGTGTCCGCGAGTGTGTGGGTAGGCAAGCGAGTGTGTGTCCGCGAGTGTGTGTCCGCGAGTGTGTGTCCGCGAGTGTGTGGGTAGGCAAGCGAGTGTGTCCGCGAGTGTGTGGGTAGGCAAGCGAGTGTGTGTCCGCGAGTGTGTGTCCGCGAGTGTGTGTCCGCGAGTGTGTGTCCGCGAGTGTGTGTCCGCGAGTGTGTGTCCGCGAGTGTGTGTCCGCGAGTGTGTGTCCGCGAGTGTGTGTCCGCGAGTGTGTGTCCGCGAGTGTGTGTCCACGAGTGTGTGGGTAGGCAAGCGAGTGTGTGTCCGCGAGTGTGTCCGCGAGTGTGTGTCCGCGAGTGTGTGTCCGCGGTTGTGTCCGCGAGTGTGTGTCCGCGAGTGTGTCCGCGAGTGTGTGTCCGCGAGTGTGTGCCCGCGAGTGTGTGTCCGCGAGTGTGTGTCCGCTAGTGTGTGTCCGCGAGTGTGTGTCCGCGAGTGTGTGTCCGCGAGTGTGTGGGTAGGCAAGCGAGTGTGTGTCCGCGAGTGTGTCCGCGAGTGTGTGCCCACGAGTGTGTGGGTAGGCAAGCGAGTGTGTGCCCGCGAGTGTGTGGGTAGGCAAGCGAGTGTGTGCCCGCGAGTGTGTGGGTAGGCAAGCGAGTGTGTGGGTAGGCAAGCGAGTGTGTGCCCGCGAGTGTGTGGGTAGGCAAGCGAGTGTGTGTCCGCGAGTGTGTGCCCACGAGTGTGTGGGTAGGCAAGCGAGTGTGTGCCCGCGAGTGTGTGGGTAGGCAAGCGAGTGTGTGCCCGCGAGTGTGTGGGTAGGCAAGCGAGTGTGTGGGTAGGCAAGCGAGTGTGTGCCCGCGAGTGTGTGGGTAGGCAAGCGAGTGTGTGCCCGCGATTGTGTGGGTAGGCAAGCGAGTGTGTGCCCGCGAGTGTGTGGGTAGGCAAGCGAGTGTGTGCCCGCGAGTGTGTGGGTAGGCAAGCGAGTGTGTGCGCGCGCCCGCGAGTGTGTGGGTAGCCAAGCGAGTGTGTGCGCGCGCCCGCGAGTGTGTTGGTAGGCAAGCGAGTGTGTGCCCGCGAGTGTGTGGGTAGGCAAGCGAGTGTGTGCGCGCGCCCGCGAGTGTGTGGGTAGGCAATCGAGTGTGTGCGCGTGCCCGCGAGTGTGAGTGTAGGCAAACGAGTGTGTGTGCGCCCGCGAGTGTGTGTGGGTAGGTGGGTAAGAGAGTGTGTGTGGGTAGCCCGGAAGCGTGGGGGCCCAGGAGTGTGGGGGCCCCAGAGATCACTTAAGTAAAGTGCGTCATCAGCTGAGAGACTGGATGGTGTCTTATTGAGATGTAAAGAAAATGGCTTATGTAAATTTTATGGCTGAATCAATCATCAGGTTACGATGTTTGGAAGACTTTTATTGCTGTGTGTGTGTGTGTGTGTGTGTGTGTGTGTTTGTGTACTCACCTATTTGTACTCACCTATTTGTGGTTGCAGGGGTCGAGTCATAGCTCCTGGCCCCGCCTCTTCACTGATTGCTACTAGGTCCTCTCTCTCCCTGCTCCATGAGCTTTATCAAACCTAGTCTTAAAACTATGTATGGTTCCTGCCTCCACTATGTTGCTTTCCAAGCTATTCCACTTCCTGACAACTCTATGACTGAAGAAATACTTCCTAACATCCCTTTGACTCATAGGAGTCTTCAACTTTCAATTGTGACCCCTTGTTTCTGTGTCCCCTCTCTGGAACATCTTGTCTCTGTCCACCTTATCTATTCCTCGCAGTATTTTATATGTCGTTATCATGTCTTCCCTAACCCTCCTGTCCTCTAGTGTCGTCAGGCCGATTTCCCTTAACCTTTCTTCGTAGGACAATCCCCTTAGCTCTGGGACTAGTCTTGTTGCAAACCTTTGCACTTTCTCTAATTTCTTGTGTGTGTGTGTGTGTGTGTGTGTGTGTTTGTGTGTGTGTGTGTTTGTGTGTGTGTGTGTGTGTGTGTGTGTGTGTGTGTGTGTGTATTCACCTATTTGTGGTTGCAGAGGTCGAGTTACAGCTCCTGGCCCCGCCTCTTTGCTGATCGTTACTAGGGCTACTCCCTGTTCCATGAGTTTTGTCGTATCTCTTCTTAAAGCTATGTATGGATCCTGCCTCACTACATCACTCTCCAGATTGTTCCACTTCCTGGCACCTCTATGGCTGAAGAAATACTTTCTAACATCCTTGTCACTCATCTGAATTTTCAACTTCCAATTATGATCCCTTGTTGCTGTGTCCCATCTCTGAAACATCCTGTCCCTATCCAATATGTCAATTCCTCTCAGTATTTTATGTCATTATCATGTCCTCCTTATCCCTCCTGTTCTCCAGTGTCGTCAGGTTGATTTCCCTTAACCTCTCCTCATAGGACATTCCCTTTAGCACCGGGACTAGTCTTGTTGCAAACCTTTGCACTTTCTCTAATTTCTTGACGTGCTTGACCAGGTGTGGGTTCCATACTGATGCTGCATACTCCAATATGGGCCTGACGTACACGGTGTATAGAGTTTTGAATGAGGTGTCGAAATACTATTCTTAGCCAGGCGCTCGTATGCTCCCCAAGTTATCTGGTTGATGTGCTCGGTATTATACTCACCCCAAGATCTTATTCCTAGAGTGAGGTTTGCAGTCTTTAGCCTAGTAGCCTGTACTCTGTCTGCGGTCTTCTTTCACCTTCTCCAATCTTCATGATTTTCTATTTGGTGGGGTTAAACTCCAGGAGCCAGCTGTTGGACCAGGGTTCCAGCCTGTCCAGATCCCTTTGTAGTCCCATCTGATCCTCATCCACTTGAATTATCCGCATTATCTTCACATCGTCTGCGAACAGGACCAACTCTGAATCTATCTCTTCTGTCAGCACTAGCCCTAGGACTGACCCTTGTGGAACCCCGCTCGTCACAGGCCCCCACTCTGACACCTCGTCACGCACCATCACTCACAGTTTCCTTCCTGTCAGGTATTCTCTGATCCATTGCAATGCCTTTCCTGTCATTCTTGTCTGCTCCTCCAGCTTTTGCCCTAATCTCTTGCGCGGAACTGTGTCGAAAGCCTCCTTACAGTCCAAGAAAATACAAATTACCCACCCCTCTCTCTTGTCTTACGTCTGTCACCTTGTCGTAAATCTCCACTACTTTTGTAACGCAGGATTTACCCTCCCTGAAACCGTGCTGGTTATCGTGTATCAGCTCATTCCTTGCTAGGTGCTCCACCACTTTTTTCCTCATAATGTTCTCCATGATTTTGCATACTACATGTCAGTGACACTGGTCTGTAGTTTAATGCTGCCTCTCTGTCTTCTTTCTTATATATTGGTACTACATTTGCTGTCTTCCATTCCTCAGGTAGTTGCCCTGTTTCAATAGTGTTGAAGATTGTTGTTAGTGGCACGCACAATGCCTCTGCTCCTGCAATGTCTTGTGCTCCTGCAATGTCTTGTGCTCCTGCAATGTCTTGTGCTCCTGCAATGTCTTGTGCTCCTGCAATGTCTTGTGCTCCTGCAATGTCTTGTGTTCCTGCAGTGTCTTGTGCTCCTGCAGTGTCTTGTGCTCCTGCAGTGTCTTGTGCTTCTGCAACGTCTTGTGCTCCTGCAACGTCTTGCGCTCCTGCACTGTCTTGGCCTGACAGAGTGACTTTAATATTCGCGCTAGCGCGGCTGTATGGCACAAGAGCAACATATCTATTTGCATAAGTGAGATAAGTCGTGATCTGGCTCAGCTGCAGAGTTAAATACAATGCCCCGTGCAATACCGCAGTGTTGCAAATGCGCGAATTATACTAGCTAAGTGTCGCTTGTTCCCGGTAGCGTCTCTTCCAGCGCTGCTGCTCCGACCTCCTTCATCTCTGCCTTGCAACACGTCAATGACTTAAGACCTCCATTGCTACTCATACCTAAAAATTACGCACACAGACATACATACACAAACACACACACACACACACACACACACACACACACACACACACACACATATATATATATATATATATATACAAAGACACTGATAGTAAAGAATCCTTTTTAATGCTTTATCAAGTGTATAGGGGAATGAGGAAGTACTCGTCTTGTAAGGCAAACAAGCAACGTTAGATGAGTCTTGCAGAAAGACAGGTCACATGTTAGGTCATAAAACTGTGATGTACAGGCGAGGGCAGGTGTGGGCGAGGGCAGGTGTGGGCGAGGGCAGGTGTGGGTGAGGGCAGGTGTGGGCGAGGGCTGGTGTGGGTGAGGACTGGTGTGTGTGAGGACTGGTGTGGGTGAGGGCTGGTGTGGGTGAGGACTGGTGTGGGTGAGGGCTGGTGTGGGTGAGGGCTGGTGTGGGTGAGGGCTGGTGTGGGTGAGGGCTGGTGTGGGTGCGGGTAGGTATAGATGGGAACTGAGGGGAGAGTTAAGGTGACAGTTTTACGTGTATGGTGTATATCATGAAGAATATGCACAACAGGTCCAGCCAACATGTACATCCCCACTCCTTTGCTGATTGGTGTTGATGAGGTGGATCACTGCTGCTTCTACGACTATTCCTATCGTCCTCGTGGTGTAACAATTGTGCTTATGCACAGACCATGACGTGAGAATGAAGGCTGCGATGCTTGGATTGTTGGCTGTATCTCTCCTGAAGTCGTATCTATGCACCTGAAAGCATCTCTGAAGGTCTCGGTCGGTCTCCCCGACATAGAATTTATTGCACTCACCACACGCTGTATACTCCTGTGCAAATAGTTCTGGGTTTAGGGCTTCTGGTGATCTCTCTGATAGTAAACACTGCTACATCTATGTTGTCTTTTCGGAGAATCAGGGAGATGGTGATGGCAATCTGCCCAGTGGGGAGGACGAGTCGTCTGTCGTTGCTGGTGTCTTCTTTGGGTGTGATGTGGCTGAGGAAGACTGTCTGCAGAAGTGGATATGTGCACTGGGAACTTAAGTTGGTGAACACCTCCTCACTGTATTCTTGCTCTTCTAAAAGATATACATCACTGCAAATTCGGAGTGCTCGGAGGAAGAAACCTACGGTAACTCCCCTCTTGGTTTTGAGGTCAAGGTGGTGGTAGTAATAGGTCATTATTGATGGGCTTTCTGTATACTTTGCGTTTACGAGCATCTCAGTCCTGGATGAGTAGGACTTTCAGAAAGAGTGAAGAGCCATCTCATTCTTCTTCCTATTGAACTGTATGAAGGTCTCGGTAATACTGAGTGAGTCTCCGGACGGAATGAGGGTGAAACAACTGGGAACAATGACCAAGATATCACCCACAGAGCTGTGCCAAATGTGTCGTGGGACGATATCTTTGAAACTTTCCTTCTCAAGGAGTTCTAAAGCTCACCTTTGAGCGAAACGTATTTAAAACATTATCTGTTATGTCTAGATTTCCACTTGTCGGCTTTTGCCATTGTCTACCAAACGTATAGTCAGTCATTTATTCTCTAATTTACTGTTGTCCTCTCACTCACTTTTTTCTCCCTCTGTCTCAACCATCCCTCCTCACCAATACCTTTTAACTACCCACATATATCATAACATTATAAGTGAAGCAGTTCACTCTTAACCCACAATCTGGTGAAGCCTCTACGCGACTTTTTCGTTCCCTTTAAGACCATTATCAAGTCTCGACTGAGGGAGAAAATGAGAAAACAGAAGACAGGTAAAGGGAAGAGAATACCAGAAAAAAGGTTAGAGAAACAGATTATCAAAAGAAAGGTTAGTGAATGAGATCGGAAAGCCAAAGCCATATGAAACCACGTTGTGTTCTGAAGCTCAGATCTGAGAGTGTACTAGGAACGGCAAGCATCAATACACCGTAACGTCCTCTTCGAATTGTGGACTGATAGTACATAGCTTGTTGCAACACGGTATCATGGCTTGTTCCAGCCTCGGTGTTGTGGCTTGTTCCAACCCTGGTATCTCGGCTTGTTCCAGCCCAAGTATCGTGACTTCTTCTAGCCCCGGTATCGCGAATATTATTCCTGTTACAGTCATTTTTCGACAAAGTGCTTCTTGAAAAATATCAGAGTTACAGAGTTGGTGTAGAAGTTTGGAAACGAGGCTGTAAGAAGTTGAAGGTGAGCTCAGAAACAAACGAGTTGATGAAAGTAGAAATGTAGAGAATGATAGAATAGACTGAAAGAAGTACTGATGAAGGCAGCGCATTTAGATACGGGTTAGTGGATGTGTCGGCAGACGGGTCTAAGAAAAATAACATGCTACTGCAAACGAAGGAAATTTAGATTTAGATTTTGCCACCGAAGCGGCCAGTTTATTGTGCACCTCAAATCCATTCAGTGGATGGTAGTGGCTAGTTTATTGTACATCTCATATATATCCAGCACAAGAGCATATGGATACACAAAAAGCCTAGGAACTAGGCCCCTAAAGGGTTTACAGGAATACATCTGGATTTACATCTACAGTTCACTTATCTGTTATAAGCAAATTTAGGAAATTTGCTTAATATATACGAGGGAGACAAAGTGAAACCAAGAGGAATTTACCAAACATATTATTTTTTTGCACCACATAAACTAGGTGTCCCACATGGTAGTATTCTACGCCCTCTTCTCATCTATACATATGACCTACCTAACACCACCCAGCACCTGATACCTGATTGATGAGTTGTTGAATATGATGAGTTGATGAATATGATTGATGCGCAACACTTGGGTATTTACCTCCGAAGTTGAGGGACAGGTTACATCATCTTTGCCTCTCCACTCCTCCGGCTGTCACACAGTTTAGTCACCACTGTATTCGACTCATGAAGCCTACAGCGTAGGCTTCATGAGTTTATTGAAGAAAGTGCTAAACCCAGATGGCGCTATTTCAATGAGGAAATTATATATACGTATGTATATAATACAATTCTTGGTTCTTCCATGGGCTCCACTGGGTAAAATACATTCATTGAAGAGGAACTGAGGAATGCTTGTCACTGGACGCCACGGAAACTTTGTCAGTGGTTGTTAAGTCTAGACTGTAATGACTGCCTGGGTGGCTGCTGCTGCTGCCTTTACAGGGCTGTTTCATGATCTGTAAATGTGGCAACGAGATGGTTTGAGGCGGTGCTAATGACGTGGTTGTCAGTGTTGTAGTGTCAGTGTTGTGGTGTCAGTGTTGTGGTGTCAGTGTTGTGGTGTCAGTGTTGTGGTGTCAGTGTTGTGGTGTCAGTGTTGTGGTGTCAGTGTTGTGGTGTCAGTGTTGTGGTGTCAGTGTTGTGGTGTCAGTGTTGTGGTGTCAGTGTTGTGGTGTCAGTGTTGTGGTGTCAGTGTTGTAGTGTCATGTTGTGGTGTCAGTTTGTGGTGTCAGTGTTGTGCAGTGTCAGTGTTGTGGTGTCAGTGTTGTGGTGTCAGTGTTGTGGTGTCAGTGTTGTGGTGTCAGTGTTGTGGTGTCAGTGTTGTGGTGTCAGTGTTGTGGTGTCAGTGTTGTGGTGTCAGTGTTGTGGTGTCAGTGTTGTAGTGTCAGTGTTGTGGTGTCAGTGTTGTGGTGTCAGTGTTGTAGTGTCAGTGTTGTGGTGTCAGTGTTGTGGTGTCAGTGTTGTGGTGTCAGTGTTGTGGTGTCAGTGTTTGTGGTGTCAGTGTTGTGGTGTCAGTGTTGTGGTGTCAGTGTTGTGGTGTCATTGTTGTGGTGTCAGTGTTGTGGTGTCAGTGTTGTGGTGTCAGTGTTGTGGTGTCAGTGTTGTTGTGTCAGTGTTGTGGTGTCAGTGTTGTGGTGTCAGTGTTGTGGTGTCAGTGTTGTGGTGTCAGTGTTGTGGTGTCAGTGTTGTGGTGTCAGTGTTGTGGTGTCATGTTGTGGTGTCAGTGTTGTGGTGTCAGTGTTGTGGTGTCAGTGTTGTGGTGTCAGTGTTGTGGTGTCAGTGTTGTGGTGTCAGTGTTGTGTGTCATGTTGTGGTGTCAGTGTTGTGGTGTCAGTGTTGTAGTGTCAGTGTTGTGGTGTCAGTGTTGTGGTGTCAGTGTTGTGGTGTCAGTGTTGTGGTGTCAATGTTGTGGTGTCAGTGTTGTGGTGTCAGTGTTGTGGTGTCAGTGTTGTGGTGTCAGTGTTGTGGTGTCAGTGTTGTGGTGTCAGTGTTGTGGTGTCAGTGTTGTGGTGTCAGTGTTGTGGTGTCAGTGTTGTGGTGTCAGTGTTGTGGTGTCAGTGTTGTGGTGTCAGTGTTGTGGTGTCATGTTGTGGTGTCAGTGTTGTGGTGTCAGTGTTGTGGTGTCAGTGTTGTGGTGTCAGTGTTGTGGTGTCATGTTGTGGTGTCAATGTTGTGGTGTCAGTGTTTGGTGTCAGTGTTGTGGTGTCAGTGTTTGGGTCAATTGGGACATGCAAGGGTGTAGTGTAAGCTGCAATTGTGGTGTCAGTGTTATAATCATAATTGAAGCGAACAAGGACAAAAAATTAAGAAAACTGCACAGCGGCAGGAAAATCATAATACGAACTGTAGAAAGGTGACAAAATACGTGTAAAAGATAAGAGAGGAGGATGAATACTTGTAAACCTGGACAGGGGGGGGGGGGGGATATCAAGGTTTTAAAACTCCAGGGGCTTGAGTATCTGACAGGATTGTGTCAGCGTGTTTGATGAGAGTGCGGGGGAAGAGAGTGGTTTTGTTGAGTGGAGGTGCGAGTAGAGGAGGGAAATTTCTAGGAAAGAATTCAGGAAAACTGGTTAGCCAGGCATGAATGTTTGATGTTGGTAGTACTGTGACTGCACTCTACCCAGCACAGCCAACCAGCCTTCACTCAACACAGCCAACCAGCCATCCTCCAGCCAACACAGCCAACCAGCCAACACAGCCAACCAGCCATTCTTCAGCCAACAAAGCCAACCAGCTATTCTCCAGCCAACACAGCCAACCAGCCATTCTCCAGCCAATACAGCCAACCAGCCATTCTCCAGCCAATACAGTCAGAGCAACATTGGGCAAAAGACCATTTCTGGACAATAGTGCTTCTGGTACGCACATTAGAATAATGAAGTACCTTCATGCTATAACCTTTGACCCGTGGGAGTACACAATGACTGCTGCTCACGACACTGACCATCACACAAAATCTCTCTCTCTCTCTCAATATATATATATATATATATATATATATATATATATATATATATATATATATATATATATATATATATATATATAATGTCGTGTCGAATAGGTAAAATTGGTCAATTAGCAAGAACTCATTTAAAATTAACTACTTCCTAAAATTTTCTCTTATACGTTTAAAGATATATTTTTTTCAGTTATGTAAATGTAAAAAATAATAATATTGTACCAAAAGAACCTTCGAAAACTTACCTGACCTTATTATAACAAGCGCAATTTAATTTAACCTAATCCAACTAAATATATTTTAGATAAGTTTGCAATAATTTAATAATAAACAAACACATTGAAATATATTTTTTTTCGTTAGGTTCAGAATGATTTTTGCGAAATTATTGCATACACAAATTTTCGCTTGCCTTATTCGGCAAGAAGCGTTGCTATTTAAGCCAAAATAGCAAGTTTTACCTATTTGGCACGATATTATATATATATATATATATATATATATATATATATATATATATATATATATAATCCTTCAAATAAGGCTGAGGAACTGATCTGCTACTTTTCCGAATATTTGGTACAGTTCCTGTTCCAGAGTGGCAGTGTTGCTGCTACTGTTCCAGAGTGGCAGTGTTGCTGCTACTGTTACATAGTGGCAGTGTTGCTGCTACTGTTCCAGAGTGGCAGTGTTGCTGCTACTGTTCCAGAGTGGCAGTGTTGCTGCTACTGTTCCAGAGTGGCAGTGTTGCTGCTACTGTTACATAGTGGCAGTGTTGCTGCTACTGTTCCAGAGTGGCAGTGTTGCTGCTACTGTTCCAGAGTGGCAGTGTTGCTGCTACTGTTCGAAAGTGGCAGTGTTGTTGCTACTGTTCCAGAGTGGCAGTGTTGCTGCTACTGTTCCAGAGTGGCAGTGTTGCTGCTACTGTTCCAGAGTGGCAGTGTTGCTGCTACTGTTCCAGAGTGGCAGTGTTGCTGCTACTGTTCCAGAGTGGCAGTGTTGCTGCTACTGTTCCAGAGTGGCAGTGTTGCTGCTACTGTTCCAGAGTGGCAGTGTTGCTGCTACTGTTACATAGTGGCAGTGTTGCTGCTACTGTTCCAGAGTGGCAGTGTTGCTGCTACTGTTCCAGAGTGGCAGTGTTGCTGCTACTGTTCCAGAGTGGCAGTGTTGCTGCTACTGTTCCAGAGTGGCAGTGTTGCTGCTACTGTTCCAGAGTGGCAGTGTTGCTGCTACTGTTCCAGAGTGTCAGTGTTGCTGCTACTGTTCCAGAGTGGCAGTGTTGCTGCTACTGTTCCAGAGTAGCAGTGTTGCTGCTACTGTTCCAGAGTGGCAGTGTTGCTGCTACTGTTCCAGAGTGGCAGTGTTGCTGCTACTGTTCCAGAGTGGCAGTGTTGCTGCTACTGTTCCAGAGTAGTAGTGTTGCTGCTACTGTTCCAGAGTGGCAGTGTTGCTGCTACTGTTCCAGAGTGGCAGTGTTGCTGCTACTGTTCCAGAGTGGCAGTGTTGCTGCTACTGTTCCAGAGTGGCAGTGTTGCTGCTTACATGTCAGTGTTGCTCGTTCAGAGTGGCAGTGTTTCTGCTACTGTTACATAGTGGCAGTGTTGCTGCTACTGTTCCAGAGTTACAGTGTTGCTGCTACTGTTCCAGAGTTACAGTGTTGCTGCTACTGTTCCAGAGTTACAGTGTTGCTGCTACTGTTCCAGAGTTACAGTGTTGCTGCTACTGTTCCAGAGTTACAGTGTTGCTGCTACTGTTCCAGAGTTACAGTTTTTCAGCTGATGCTACTGGTTGTTCAGTGTTGCTGACTGTTCCAAGTTACATGTTCTGCTCGTCATTGACTCTGAAATGCTTGTGTGTGTGTGAACGTCAAAGAGACGTATTCCAATGTTACCTTAATTTCTGCTGTCTACTCTGAAAGTTGTCAGTAACTCAATTTCGCTCCCTAAGTGTGTCTGTGTCGTTCCAGGAGAGTGGATACAACAGGAGGGGGAGGGGAAGGTTGGAAAGAGTGGGAGTGGAAGATGAAGGGGAAGGTTAGAAGAGGGGGGAGGAATAGGAGAATTGGGAGGGGAAGGAGGACGGGGCAGGGGGAGGGGCAGGGAAATGGGGAAGGGAAAAGGGAAGGGGAGGGGGAATCCTAGGCTCCCAGGCTCTCTCCAAGCTCACCTGTTACCACTGTTTACATGTGTAAGGATGGTGGTGGTGGGGGGTAAAAAATAAATGTCGAGAGTCTGTCACCACTCCCTCCCCACTCCCTCCCCTCTCCCTCCCCCTCCCTCCCCTCTCCCTCGCCCCTCCCTCCCCTCCCCTTCCTTTTCTCTCGTCTTCCTCTTCATCTCCTTTCACCCCTTTATCCCTTTTCTTCCTTCCCCCCTCCTCACTTATCCTTCCCTCCTCTCTTTCTTACCTTCCTTCTTTACCCCCCGTCTCTCTCTGCCCTTGGTGGAAGACACACGTACAACACTTGTATATCTCTATGGGCAGGACGTTTCGCCCGTACATCAAGCCTCACTTCAGTACCATCCCTTGGGTATGACCTACTTCCACTGGGGAATCCCGCCTACCAGTCACTATGCCCTCGTCTGCTACCCGTCCCTATCAGCTGACGCATATTTAAGCGCCAACCTCCTTGCCTGTTCTTCAGAATCTCCACAACTACGGTGCTGGACACACCAACTCCAAGACCGAGGGACTGATTACCTCATCTTTTGTATATAGTTCTACTGTCTTCAAGTTTTGTCCTAGAATCTGTATTGATAAAGCCACTGGATGGCGAAACGTCTACTATAAAGATACCCAGATGTTGCACCTGTGTCTAATTTTCATCTTGCTTCAATACAGAGGCGACGTTTGAACTGGAGACAGTGGAAAATGTGTAGAGGCTCGTCTTAGGTGATCAGTCACTCAGCTGGTGCGGCAGGCACCACCTGCCTCCCCTTAGACCAACACAGCGGGAGCGGCAGGCACTGGAGCGGCAGGCACCAGCTGCTTCCCCGCAAAATAACACAGCTGGTGCGGCAGGCACCACCTGCCTCCTAGTAAAGTAACACAGCTGGGAGGCAGGCACCACCTGCCTCCCAGCAGAGTAACACAGCTGGTGCGGCAGGCACCACCTGCCTCCCAGCAGTAAATCCTACTTCTTATTTGCCAGATCCTGAGTTCCTCCTGGGGTGATAACGAGAAGAGTCTGGCCAAAACAAACTTCTTGACAACACACAGGAACCGCTCAAGTGCGCAGTATTTTGACTGAGAGGAAGACGGCCAAAGTCAAGATTGTGGAGATGACGGTGTGGAACTGGGGGAAATGAGAAGTGGAACTGGCGGAACTGGAACGTGGAAATGAGGAGTGGAACTGGGAGAACTGGGACGTGTAAAGGAGTGGAACTGGGGGACTGAGACGTGGAAATGAGTGGAACTGGAACGTGGAAATGAGGAGTGGAACTGGGAGAACTGGGACATCGAAAGGAGTGGAACTTGGGGACTGAGACGTGGAAATGAGTGGAACTGGGAGAACTGGAACGTAGAAATTCCGAGTGGAAGTGGAGGAATGGAACCATGATCTTTAGTCTTATTGTTTTCTTGGTCTCCTAAAGCCATCGTGCATTTTTTACATAGCATTTTTAGTAAATTTCCCTAGATACGTTATTCAGATAGAGGGCGTGTGATGTCACCAAGGATGTTTAACATATTTATAGATGCGAATTTAAAAGAAAAGTGAATGCTGGGGTGTTGGGAGAGTGTGGGATTAAAAGATAAAGAATCTAATACAAAGTGGGAGTTGTCACAGATGCTTTTTGCCCATGATACGGTGCTTTTGGGAGATTCTGAGAAGTTGCTAAGGTTGGTGGATGAATGTGGGGGTAGTTATAAAAAGAAATGAAAAGTGGACATAGGAAAGAGCAAAGTGATGAGAAACAAAATATATTAGCAATGGGAGAGAGTATGAAGGAAGTAAATGTGTTTAGATATTTAGCTGTGGACTTGTCGGTAGATAAGTCTATGGCAGGTGAGGTGAAACACAGAATGGACGACGGGAAGAAGGTTGGTGGTGCACTGAAACATCTGTGTCAACAAAGAACATTATCCATGGAGGCAAAAAAGGGGTAATGTGCCGGAGTGGAGGAAGGCAAGGAGGGTCAGGGATCGTTCCAGGAAAGGTTAGATGGAAAAGGTCAAGAGGGTTTTGAATATTAGGGGCTTGGACATCTCACAGGCTTATTTAAGCGTGTTAGATAGGAGTTTAGGCAGGTGTTTCTCATTATATGACATGTTTTTTATGAAGGGATTCAGGGGAAACCGGTTAGCCGGAATCAAGTCTCTGATGTGGACAGTACAGTGCCTGCACTATGAAGGAGAGGTAAAGATGATTAGTTCGGAGGGTCACCTGGACTATGATGTCATCTCACTTCTTGCAAGACAGTGACTGAGTGAATGATGGTGAAAATGTCTTTTCTGTTTAGGGTGGCCATATCTCGGTGGGAGACGACTGGTGTGTTAAAAAACCTTAGGTCTGTTGTGGGAATAATATGAGAAACATGGAAGTAAGGGAGAGAGAGTCCCTCAGAGCCCAAGAGCTTTTTCCCAACATCAAGGCGCTCCGTTGAAGGGTGTGTAACCCACGACCTTAATTTCTGCATCATAATTTAAATTATTTTCAGATTGTGTTATTAGAAGTAACTGTACAGTGAAAACTGGAGTGTGAGAAGTCCATCTCCCAGGCACCAACTCCCTGACATCTCCCTGACAACTTACTCAGACTTCATGCCTTCCTAACACCTCCCTGACAACTTACTCAGACGTCATGCCTTCCTAACACCTCCCTGACAACTTACTCAGACTTCACGTCTTCCTAACACCTCTCTGACAACTTACTCAGACTTCATGTCTTCCTAACACCTCCCTGACAACTTACTCAGACTTCATGTCTTCCTAACACCTCCCTGACAACTTACTCAGACTTCATGTCTTCCTAACACCTCCCTGACAACTTACTCAGACTTCACGTCTTCCTAACACCTCCCTCACTAGTTACTCAGACTACATGTCTTCCTAACACCTCCCTGACTAGTTACTCAGACTTCACGTCTTCCTAACACCTCCCTGACTAGTTACTCAGACTTCATGCCTTCCTAACATCACCGTGACAAGTTACTCAGCACGTCTTCCTAACATCTCCCTGACATCTCCCACCTTCATTATACCTCCTCTTTGATGCTCAGCTCTCTCGCTAAACCTAATTAGACTTCTTTTTATCTTAATTAAAATTTAGATAAATAATTTTTTTTTTAGAACGAGAGATTTCCTGACGGAATTTGTGATGAGGAAGTACTGCTGAGGAGGCTGCTGAGTCTCTCTTTGAGGCTGAGGTTTCTCTCTTGTTGATCATGGAGATAAATGGTATAAAATACCGACATGTAGGAAAAATAAACAAAGATGCAGTATAGTGCGATCCTTTACTGACTATGTTTCGCCCACACAGTGGGCTTTATCAAGTCACAAACAGATCTACCTGGGTAGAGATGAGTATATATAATGTCAGGTGGAGAATGTTGACGACATTCTCCACCTGACTTTCCACACTATATTCTCATGTACTCTTTACCCAGGTAGATTTGTTTGTGACGTTGATAAAGCCCACTGTGTGGGCGAAACGTAATCAGTAAAGGATCGCATTATACTGCATCTGTGTTTATTTTTCTTTGTTGAACATCTCTCTCTCTACAAAGACTGCTGGGAACACTGACCAGAGCTCCTCAGAGTATTAGCGTGTTAATGTAAGCATGTCCTGAAGTAACGGTTCTCTACTACGAAGTCCACACTGCGGCTAGAGTTCGTCAGTGTGCGTCGTGTACAGTTAACTTACACAAAATAAATTCCATGCTCAGTTGACCACTTCAGTCGAACATTTCCCACACGATGTGTTGCTGTTTGTCTGCCCTAATTACCCCCAACAAGCTTCATGTACACACAGCTGTCACCACTACCGTCTACTTTACGTAATCAGTCCCTCAGCCTGGATGAGGGACTGATTACCTCAAACTTCTTTTCACCTTCCTTAGTTCTTCTCTGTATTGGTCTCAAGAAGCCACTGTGTGGCGAAACGTTTCCTCAATAATGATTCCCAAATTTTGCACAAGTGTCTCATTCTTCAACTTGTCTTTCTCCTAAACCACATACATTACTTGTATTGTTCCTGTACGAGCTTAGAAATGTCTACCGTCACTGCCAACATCCGGTGTAATACTTCCCACAGGTTTGAGATGTTTATAAGGACGACCCCTAATTGTTTACTTCAGGTTTTCAGGTCTGAGATGTTTATAAGGACGACCCCTAATTGTTTACTTCAGGTTTTCAGGTCTGAGATGTTTATAAGGACGACCCCTAATTGTTTACTTCAGGTTTTCAAGTCTGAGATGTTTAGAAGGACGACCCCTAATTGTTTACTTCAGGTTTTCAGGTCTGAGATGTTTATAAGGACGACCCCTAATTGTTTACTTCAGGTTTTCAGGTCTGAGATGTTTATAAGGACGACCCCTAATTGTTTACTTCAGGTTTTCAGGTCTGAGATGTTTATAAGGACGACCCCTAATTGTTTACTTCAGGTTTTCAGGGTAATAGGAGAACTTTTTTTTTCGCCTTATGTAAGACAGTTTCGTCCTGGTGACGAAACGTCTTCTCGATAAATGGAATATATTTCACATCGTGTCTCATTCACGTGCCTGTTGGTACCAGAGTCATCTACAGTAGACACCATCGACTACGTCTACCAGACTCATGAACGTCACTAGACACCACCGTCTACGTCTATCAGATGCAATAACTGCGCAGTCCCCTGCATGACAAGTAAGATCAAACCTACCTCGCTCTTTGTAACGTGAGCGTAGGTGTTGTAGGCACCTTCTCGAGAGGTATCCGGTGTCTTGATTGAAGAAGTATCGCTGAAGAATGTCAGACGTCTTAGTCTGGAACTTTGTTACACTCGCAACGTCACTACGTTCTTCAATATTTGTCTATTCACAGTAATGTCACTACAGGAAGCTGCGCACACTTCTCTGTAATATACCGCTAATGTGGATTGTCTTTTATGCACATAAACGCTCGGAACAGAGTTCTTTATCCGTTATCCTGGCGTTAATGTTCCCTCTGGTAGGGTGTAAAGCAATCTAATCCCCGCCCCTCTCTCGTCCAGTGTGTCCTGGGCGTCATCTCGACATACAAAAGAAGTGTCGATCAAGCATGTTTCTCTTGCTTACCAAACTTCTACAGGAAGCAATGCAGACTGTTTGATTTCTTGCTGTCTGGGCTTAGACGACTGTGTATGCTATCTTTAACATGGTATTAAAATGGGTGTAGGATTTTCTTAATTTTCCTATTGTTGTAAGAGATCGATCATCTCTCATTAACCCATCCAAATTACAACAGTGGTCAGCCGTGACGTATCTTACAAGAAGTGGCGTGTCTAACACTGGTACATGCTGGTAAAGCATCTGTGTCCAATTACTTGACGCGGAAGCAAACAAGACGTCACTGCCCTCTCTGAGAGGGCTGGGCTCCTCAGTTGAAAGGGGCTGAAAGGGGCTGAAGGGGGCCAATTTCCACACAGACCAAGTACTGAGTAATAACATTATCATCTCGGAGAAATTAAGTTATTTAATATTTAACCTTCCTGTGTTATTTAATACACATTGTACAATAAACATTCATATATATATATATTATATATATATATATATATATATATATATATATATATATATATATATATATATTATTGCAACCACTAACGAGTGGTATTGATCAATAACAACACTGCGCTAGGACCACCCAATCAATTGGGTGGTCCTGTGAGTAAAGGCGTCATGTGGCTCTCGTTCACAATGACTGGCCAGTAAAACATGGGTTCGAACCCTGGCTAACGCAGTGTTGTTATATATATATATATATATATATATATATATATATATATATATATATATATATATATATATATATATATATATATATATATATATATATATATATATATATATATGAACATAGTCATTATAATTTTAAGAATGAAAAATATAGGAAAAGTATTTGGTATCGGCCAAAATTCTGGCATCGGCCCATCCTAGTGACGTCGATAACGAAGCAGCAGGAGAAGCAGGAACAGCAGCAGCAGGAGCAGCAGGAACAGAAGAAGCAGCAGGAACAGCAGTAGCAGCAGCAGAAGCAAAAGCAGGCGCAGCAGCAACAGTAACAACAACAGCAGCAGAGGCAGCAAGAGAGGAAGCAGCAGAAGCAGCAGCAAGAGTAGGAAGAGAAGCAGCAGAAGCAGCAGCAGCAGCAGCATCAACAACAACACCTGCAGACATATTTACTACGCAGAGTCATAGTCTCCACAACCACAGCCGCCATTAGAATCAACTTCACGTAAACAAAACAGACTCCATCAGCGCTTAACAACCGACGATCCTCAAATTTCAGCAAAACCCCGTATTTACTGTCCAAATATCTTGCAGCTTTGAGGTATGTTGCTTAAAGCCGGGTCAATATTGACTCATTCCTTCTCTGTTTAATGCAAATATTGAGCTATTAATGTGAGTTCCATACGACATGGGAGACCCTTTCTCCCAGTGGCTGCTAACACCATCAAAGACCAGGTACTCTGTTTAACATGGGAAGGAAACACAGAAGAGACAGTGATTTCTAACACCGTGTTAAAAGGCAATTTGTTTAATCCTTCTCATTATGGAGGTAACAGCTAGATTTATGGTGCATGGCAGTGTATGAGTGCCCCTGTGCATGCAGGTTTGTGTATGAGTGCCCCTGTGCATGCAGGTTTGTGTATAAGTGAGTAATGCTACGGTACATATGAACAAGAGTAAGTATGAATTATTGGGGAATATGCCAATACTGTGAAAGGTGACAGATGGTGCTAGTAGAGTTGTTGATGCTAACACCTCAGTGATTAATTAGCGCCTTGAGTCACCCTATACACACTACATAGGGTGAGAGTCACCCACTCACACTACACATGGTGAGTCACTCCCTCACACTACACAGGGTGAGTCACTCACTTACACTACACAGGGTGAGTCACCCACTCACACTACACAGGGTGAGTCACTCACTCACACTACACAGGGTGAGTCACCCACTCAAACTACACAGGGTGAGTCACTCACTCACACTACACAGGGTGAGTCACCCACTCACACTACACAGGGTGAGTCACTCACTCACACTACACAGGGTGAGTCATCCACTCGCACTACACAGGGTGAGTCACTCACTCACACTACACAGGGTGAGTCACTCACTCACACTACACAGGGTGAGTCACCCACTCACACTACACAGGGTGAGTCACCCACTCACACTACACAGGGTGAGTCACTCACTCACACTACACAGGGTGAGTCACTCACTCACACTACACAGGGTGAGTCACCCACTCACACTACACAGGGTGAGTCACCCACTCACACTACACAGGGTGAGTCACTCACTCACACTACACAGGGTGAGTCACCCACTCACACTACACAGGGTGAGTCACTCACTCACACTACACAGGGTGAGTCACTCACTCACACTACACAGGGTGAGTCACTCACTCACACTACACAGGGTGAGTCACCCACTCACACTACACAGGGTGAGTCACCCACTCACACTACACAGGGTGAGTCACTCACTCACACTACACAGGGTGAGTCACTCACTCACACTACACAGGGTGAGTCACTCACTCACACTACACAGGGTGAGTCACCCACTCACACTACACAGGGTGAGTCACTCACTCACACTACACAGGGTGAGTCACTCACTCACACTACACAGGGTGAGTCACCCACTCACACTACACAGGGTGAGTCACCCACTAACACTACACAGGGTGAGTCACTCACTCACACTACACAGGGTGAGTCACTCACTCACACTACACAGGGTGAGTCACTCACTCACACTACACAGGGTGAGTCACCCACTCACACTACACAGGGTGAGTCACTCACTCACACTACACAGGGTGAGTCACCCACTCACACTACACAGGGTGACTCACTCACTAACACTACACAGGGTGAGTCACTCACTCACACTACACAGGGTGAGTCACTCACTCACACTACACAGGGTGAGTCACCCACTCACACTACACAGGGTGAGTCACTCACTCACACTACACAGGGTGAGTCACTCACTCACACTACACAGGGTGAGTCACCCACTCACACTACACAGGGTGAGTCACTCACTAACACTACACAGGGTGAGTCACTCACTCACACTACACAGGGTGAGTCACCCACTAACACTACACAGGGTGAGTCACTCACTCACACTACACAGGGTGAGTCACCCACTCACACTACACAGGGTGAGTCACTCACTCACACTACACAGGGTGTTCACACACTGATTATGGCATCATGGGAGTACATGGGAGTATACTCAAGTACATGGGAGTACACTCAAGTATATGGGCGTACACTCGAGTACATGTTAGTACACTCGAGTACATGGGAGTACACTCGAGTACATGGGAGTACACTCGAGTACATGGGAGTACACTCGAGTACATGGGAGTACACTCGAGTACATAGGAGTACATGGGTTGTACACAGAAGTACATGGGAATACACGGGAGTACACAGGAGTACACGGGAGTACACAGGAGTACATGGAGTACACGGTAGTACATGGGAGTAGTCCCGGGGACTTGGTAGTCCACACCGTGACCAGCAGCTGTGAACTATCTCCTCCTATCTAGATTAAGAACTATCGTATATCATTCACGTGTACGACCCTAGGAAGCAAAAAAGCAGAAGGCTCTCTCCCCACACCACCATCACCAACCCCCCTCAGGCTACTGTGTTCATCGGAGCTTCCCTCACCACAACTGATCAACCCCTTCATTGTCACTGCTCGAAAAGCCAAAAAAAAAAAAAGACTAACAGAATACGGCATGTTAAGTCTATTTTGCTTCGGTCTTTAAAATTTCGTGCCATCAGATGTATTGAAATTTTATTGGCAAACGCACAGAGCTCTGTAATACTCCGGTGCTTAATTCGTCGAGGGGAAATTGCCATTGGAAATCTGTCGAAACTATTAGAGTTGTTGAATTTTTTTTTAAAGTTGATTCCGAAGGTGAAGAGAAAAAACAATGAACATCTCAGTGTTTATTTTCAACTTAGATGTTATGAATGTTTACTTACATACATGAGGAATATCTGAACTTGTGAGGATATATATATATATATATATATATATATATATATATATATATATATATATATATATATATATATATATAATGTCGTGCCGAATAGGTAAAACTTGCAATTTGGACTTAAATAGCAACGCTCTTCTTGCCGTATAAGGCAAGAAAAAATTTGTGTATGCAATAATCTCGTAAAAATCATTCTGAACCTAACGAAAAAAATATATTTCATTATGTTTGTTTATTATTAAATTATTGTAAACTTATCTAAATTATATTTAGTTGGATTACGCTAAATTAAATTGCGCTTGTTATAGTAAGGTTAGGTAAGTTTTCTAAGGTTCTATTGGTACAAAATTATTATTTTTTACATTAACATAAATTAAAAAAATATATATTTTTAAGCGTATAAGATAAATTTTTAGAAAGGACTTAATTTTAAATGAATTCTTGCTAATTGACCAGTTTTACCTATTCGGCACAACATATATTTCTTTGTCCTGATAATGTCATCTCACTGGACGAAACGTCGTCATTAATGGTGGATTATATTACACTGTACTTGTATGTATTTCCATCGTGTTGTTGTCCTTATCTCCTCATTTATGTCTGAGTATACTTAAAAAAAAAAGTCAGCTTTGCAATAAATTTGCCGATAACATGACTAAAATAAAATGTAAAGCAGTGAAAGATGTATCAAGTTATCTATAAAAGAATTTCATAAAAAGACTTTTTTATTTTTTTTTCCTAGTCAGACTGGCCTAAGAGATAGCTGGCGCCATTAATAGACAATCATTTACCGAGGATCATTACCCCGATCAACGGTATCAGCGCCAGCATTCATTAACCAATCAGGTCCTGAAGGTCACTGCCAAGGTCAGCTGAATTAATGACAAGTTGGTCATCAGAGCAAAATGCTGGTGCCTTAATGAAGGGGAAAGGGGGGGAGGGCATTAACTAGTGGGTGACCCCTCATTCGCCCACACTAGCGTCTGACACATTAATGTTTCCTCTTTTTTTCCCCTCTTTGCAGAGTTGCTTTGACTTTATGAGCTGTAACATCATTCCCAACTTTAATACTGGACGGAGAGAGAGAGAGAGAGAGAGAGAGAGAGAGAGAGAGAGAGAGAGAGAGAGAGAGAGAGAGAGAGAGAGAGAGAGAGAGCGCCCTACAAGTGTCTTCCAGTATCAATGATATGGTCCTTATCTCCAGAGAATCACTTTTATTGCTAATTTGGGTGAAATAAAGAAAGCACCAGCAGCCTTCCTGCCACAATAGTTCTTTTGGTCTGGCAAATAATGGCAGGAGCAGCATCAGCAGTAGCAGCAGTGGAAGTTTCAGCATCAACAATAGCAGAAGAACCTTCAGCTTCAGCAGAACGTCGAGCACCAGAAGAACCTCCAGCCTCAGAAGAACCTCCATCCTCAGAAGAACCTCCAGCCTCAGAAGAACCTCCAGCCTCAGAAGAACCTCCAGCCTCAGAAGAACCTCCAGCCTCAGAAGAACCTCCAGCCTCAGAAGAACCTCCAGCCTCAGAAGAACCTCCAGCCTCAGAAGAACCTCCAGCCTCAGAAGAACCTCCAGCCTCAGAAGAACCTCCAGCCTCAGAAGAACCTCCAGCATCAGCCAAGGCAAAAACAAGCTTATACAGTCAGCTTATTGACGTTCTGAACGTAGGAAGGGGCGCCCTCTCCCGTTCACACTCGAGAATCCTTTACCAATTGTAAACATCAACCAGAGTGAAGGGTGTGAGATCCAAGCTAGATTACTTTGTAACTAGACGCAACCTTTGAGGTCAGTCCCTCACCTGATTGACACGCATGACAGTTCTGCCCTCTGTATGGGTATACAAGCTGTAGCCAGAGAGAGGGATCAGTCTTGTTCTTTCACTGACCTACAAATTATCTGTCAAGTGTATTGTTAATGTTTTATATCAGTGTATGCAGAGATGGATCTCCTATGAAAAAAATGAATTTTAAGCTTCAGGGCCCTTAAGGGGTTGAGAAGGGGCCCCCCATAACAGTTCAAACTTCAGGGCTCCAAAAATGTAGGTCCGCCACTGAATGAATATAACAATGGTGGCGGGAATACATGAGTGCCCAAAATTTCTCGATTGCTTTACTGATTGCTCCCTCGATGGAACTCTAACTTTACGACCAGGAGCAACAGGTTGTTCAACAGTACCAGGGTTCGTAGGTAAGCAACAGCAGCAGCAACGCCAGCAGAGCCTTCAGTATCAGCAACACAAGCAGAAGGGACACCAGCAACTGCGTAACCAGCAGCAGCAACAGCAGAAGAAGCTACAGCAGTAACAACAGCAGACAAAAAAATGTTAAAGAGAAAAAAGTAAAAGACGAGAAGAACAAGAAGATAAAGAATATAGAAATATGAAGGGAGAAAGATGAAGGATAAGTAGTGTAGGACCCTGACGAGAGAGAGCGAGAGAGAGAGAGAGAGAGAGAGAGAGAGAGAGAGAGAGAGAGAGAGAGAGAGAGAGAGAGAGAGAGAGAGAGAGAGAGAGAGAGAGAGAGAGAGAGAGAGAGAGAGAGAGAGAGAGAGAGAGAGAGAGAGAGAGTGAGTGAGTGAAGAAATATTGGCCGAGTGTCAATGAAGGATATTGGCACGTACACAGCGAAAATGAAAGCTTTGGCAACTTCTAATGGACAAATTTAGCGGGGAAGTGTACTTACCTATTTGTGGTTGCAGGGGTTGATTCACAGCTCCTGGCCCCACCTCTTCGCTGGTCGCTACTAGGTCCTCTCTGCCTGCTCCATCAAATTTTTGGTATCTCTTCTTAAAATACCTTTCTAAAATCCCTGTGACTCATCTGAGTCTTCAACTTCCAGTAACCCCCTTGATGCTGTGTCTCATCTCTGAAACATCCTATCCCTGTCCACCTTGTCAATTTCTGTCAGTATTTTATAAGTCGTTATCATTTTTTTCTTATCTCTCCTGTTCTCCAGTGTCGTCACGTCGAGTTCCCTCAACCTTTCCTCGTAGCACAAACCCCTTAGTTCCGGGACTAGTCTTGCTGCAAACCTTTTCATTTTGTCTAATTTCTTGATGTGCTTGACCAAGTGTGGGTTCCAAACTGGTGCTGCATGCTTACACCTTGAACGATTCCTTACTAAGGTGTTGAAACGCTATTTTTTGGCTTACCAGGTGCCCATTGCTGCAACAGTTATTTGATTGATGTGCGTCTCGGAGATGTGCTCGGTATTATACTCACCCCAAGATCCATTTCCTTAAGTGAGGTTTGCATTCTTTGGCCCCTCAGCCTGTACCCTGTCTGTGGTCTTTTTTGACCTTCCCCAATCTTCATGACTTTACACTTGATGGGATTAAACTTCAGGAGCCAGTTGTTGGAATGTCCAGATCCCTTTGTAGTTATACCTGATCCTCATTCACTGATTCTCCGAATTAGCTTCACATCGTCTACAAACAGGGACACCTCTGAATCTATCCCTTTCATCATGTCCTTCACATATACCAGAAACAGCACCGGCCCTAGGAGTGACCCTTGTGGAACCCCACTCGTCACAGGCGCCCACTCGAAAGCCTTCTTACAGTCCAAGAAAATGCAGGCTACCCACCTCTCTCCCTCTCTCTCTCTCCCGCCTTACTTTTGTCGCCATGTAAAACTCCAGTAGGTTTGTGACACAGGATTTTCCCTCCCTGAAACCGTCCTGGTTATCGTGTATCAGCTCATTCCTTTTAGGTGCTCCATCAGTTTTTTCCTGATAAGCTTCTCTAGGAATTTGCATACTATACATGTCATTGACACTGGTCTGTAATTTAATGCACATGTCTGTCTTGTTTCTTAAAGATTGGGACTACATTTGCTGTCTTCCACAACTCAAGTAATTGCCCTGTTTTGATAGATGTGTTGAAGATTGACTCAGGACCATGTGATCACTAGCGCCGATGGGTCTTTCATATGTGATGTCCCCAATGTCTGAACTACTCAAGGTGAATATGAGGTCCAGCCTTGCTGGTTCATTCTCTCCTCTCTCTCTCTAGTAGTGTCCCTAACATGTTGATGCATGAGGTTTTTCCAGTGCCACCTCCATCATCTTGGCTCTCCACGTTTCTGGTCCTCTCTGTAGCACCAGTTTTTTTTCCAGTCAATCTCCTTGTGATTGAAATCACCACAACTAGTAACTTTGCCCTGTCCATATGGGCACTTCTGGTAACCTTTGCTAGTTAGTGTATCAACCATTGCTCTGTTCTCATCATACTCTTGTCTTAACCTCCTGCTATTCAGTGGAGAGTTGTACATCACTGCAATAACCACCTTGGAACCCCAAGTCTGAAGTGTTCCTACTATAATAATAATAATAATATTTATTTCTACAAGTACATGTACAAGGTATACAGGTCTAGCTGACATCAATAACATACTAGTATACAGAAAGCTCCTTGTTTTGCAGAGCATTTCGGGCAAATTAGGTCAATTTTGCTCCGGGATGTGACCCACACCAGTCGACTAACACCCAGGTACCCATTTCACTGATGGGTGAACAGGGACAGCAGGTGTCTTATGGAAACACACTATGTAGTGCATTGCTTCCCTTCTGTCCACTCCTTCCAACTCCTCAAAATTCCAGTGTTTTTTGATGAGCTGTGCAACTCCTCCTCCTCCCCTTCTCTCCTTCTATCTTTCCTCATGATCTGATATCTGGCTGGAAAGATTGCATCTGTTATCATTCCCATGAGCTTGGTTTCCATGAGTGCTATGATGTCTGGGGATGCCTCCATGATTCTTTAGTGCTACTCAGTACACTTATTCGTTATTTTATCTCCGTTGGTGTATCATACCTTCAGTTTCTTTTCCAAAATTGTATTTTAAGGGGTTTGTTGGGCTAGGGGAGTTGCAGATCTGGCATGAGCCTGCTGTGTAAGTGAAGTTTGTGCTGGGGAGGAGGGTCTGTGAGTGAGGAGTGTGGTTCGATTTGGGTTAATTTGTTTGGTTGCAGTGTTCTGTGGGTGGTTCTTTGGGTGGATGTGTTTGCTGGTCCTCCCAACTTTGGGTCCACCTGCCTGTCTCTAGCCTTGACTCTCTTGCTCCTCGTGTCTTTGTATTCTCTCCCTCAGTGTCTGCCGTTTTGTGCGCATTCTGTCGCTGTCGAGGAACAGTTGTATTTTGCAGTGTCGTTTAGCCGTAGTTTCCACTGCAGGATCCTGTTTCGCACCGTTTCTGTCTTGAAAACTAATTTGACTGGTCGATTTTTGCGTGTGTGTGTGTGTGTGTGTGTGTGTGTGTGTGCTCATAATAACTTTGCAAACATAGGCTTCTGCCAGTCACAGTCCTTTCTGTGGCAAGGGACAGTGGCACTCTGGGTCGCCAGGAACCATGGCAGCATCTCCGGAACGACACTAGAGGGTTGCCCACTGAAAACCTTAAGAGGCAATAGGATCCGAACCCGGGGTAGCTCCAACTCCATGGATCAAGAGCCCTTCTACAGAGCGTGTTAAGGCACGGCTCTTGAAGAACAGAGGGTCTCCGATGAGGGAAGATTGTTGCAGCTGCTTAACTATCCCAGCTTCATCTGTTTAGACAGCAGAGGAAACACTTTTAGCGAGATTGTAGAAATTATCTGTAGATAGTACACTTCTAGTCTGTAGATAGTACACTTCTAGTCTGTAGATAGTATACTTCTAGTCTGCAGATAGTATACTTCTAGTCTGTAGATAGTATACTTCTAGTCTGTAGATAGTATACTTCTAGTCTGTAGATAGTATACTTCTAGTCTGTAGATAGTATACTTCTAGTCTGTAGATAGTATACTTCTAGTCTGTAAATAGTATACTTCTAGTCTGTAGATAGTATACTTCTAGTCTGCAGATAGTATACTTCTAGTCTGTAGATAGTATACCACTAGTCTGTAGATAGTATACTATTGGTCTGCAGATAGTATACTACTAGTCTGTAGATAGTATACTACTAGTCAGCAGATAGCATACTTCTAGTCTGCAGATAGTATACTACTAGTCTGCAGATAGTATACTTCTAGTCTGTAGATAGTATACTACTAGTCTGTAGATAGTATACTACTAGTCTGCAGATAGTATACTACTAGTCTGTAGATAGTATACTTCTAGTCTGTAGATAGTATACTACTAGTCTGCAGATAGTATACTTCTAGTCTGTAGATAGTATACTACTAGTCTGTAGATAGTATACTACTAGTCTGCAGATAGTATACTACTAGTCTGTAGATAGTATACTTCTAGTCTGCAGATATTATAGTCCTAATCTGTAGATAGTATACTTCTAGTCTGTAGATAGTATAGTCCTAGTCTGTAGATAGTATACTTCTAGTCTGTAGATAGTATAGTCCTAGTCTGTAGATAGTATACTTCTAGTCTGTAGATAGTATAGTCCTAGTCTGTAGATAGTATACTTCTAGTCTGTAGATAGTATAGTCCTAGTCTGTAGATAGTATACTTCTAGTCTGTAGATAGTATAGTCCTAGTCTGTAGATAGTATACTTCTAGTCTGTAGATAGTACAGTTCTAATCTTTAGGTACGCTCTTCTTGCCGAATAAGGCAAGCGAAAATTTGTGTATGGAATAATTTCGCAAAAATCATTCTGAACCTAACGAAAAAAATATATTTCATTGTGTTTGTTTATTAATTTATTGTAAACTTATCTAAAATATATTTAGTTGGATTAGGCTAAATTAAATTGCGCTTGTTATAATAAGGTCAGGTGAGTTTTCTAAGGTTCTTTTGATACAAAATTATTATTTTTTACATTAACATAAATGAAAAAAATATATCTTTAAATGAATATTATTATTATAATAAAAATAAGCGCTAAACCTACAAGGGACATACAGCGCAGCAGGGCAGTGAAGGATGCTGGGGTATTGGGTAGCAAGAGAGAGAGGGATGAGTATTAGGGTATGGAGTGCAGCGGGGCAGTGGATAGTGCAGGGGTAGAGGGTAGCAAGAGACTGAGGTACAAAGGCCAGTGAGGAGTGCTAGAGTCATTATCATCAGAGTTTGTGCAGTAAATTAGTTGCTGTCAAAAAGTCAATGAGAGAGTCTGGGTTAAAGGAGGGTCCATCAGCAAGAAGGGAAGGTAAAGTAAGGGCAGTAGAGCGTTGACGACGTTGGAGGTAAATTCTGCGTGCCCGTTGATAGAGTGGGCAGTCCAACAGAATGTGGCGAACAGACACTGGGACGTGACAATGCTCACAGAGAGGGGCAGGGAGCCTCTCCATGAGATACCTGTGAGTAAGACGAGTGTGGTCGATGCGAAGACGGGAGAGTGTAGTCTCCCAACCTCGACATTCTTTAAATGTATACGAGAAAATTTTAGTAAGGACTTAATTTTAAATGAGTTCTTGCTAATTGACCAGTTTTACCTATTCGGTACGACATTATATATATATATATATATATATATATATATATATATATATATATATATATATATATATATATATATATATATATATATATATATAATAGTCGTAGTGTGTAAGTAGCCTGGGTAACAGCAACAATCTACTTATATTTATATTATCCACACTTTTCTCTCTTCATGTTTTATTTCACAAACTATAAAAATGTTCAGAATCATTCAATAATATTTGAGAGAATAACACACGTCAGCTTTCACTAAGAGCTCCTTGTTTGTGTGGAGAAAAACTGTGTTTTGTTTATAAATGTTATCCTGGGTGGCGAGGGAGGGAGAGGAGATGGTGGTGAGGGAGGGAGAGGAGATGGTGGTGAGGGAGGGAGAGGAGATGGTGTTGAGGGAGGGAGAGGAGATGGTGGTGAGGGGTGGGAAGAGAGAGAGAAAGAGAGAGAGAGCCCGATTTAAAATAGCTAGAGAAATTCGGAAGATAAATAGGGAGGAAGGTGTCGGAGGAGGAACACAGCAGAAGAACACAAGACAGCAGTAACACAAGACATCATAACACAAGACAGCAGTAACACAAGCACCAGTAACAAAGACAGCAGTAACACAAGACAGCAGTAACACAAGACACAGTAGCACAAGACAGCAGTAACACAAGACATCAATAACACAAGACAGCAGTAACACAAGACACCAGTAACACAAGACATCAATAACACAAGACAGCATACACAAGACACAGTAACACAAGACAGCAGTAACACAAGACAGCAGTACACAAGATCAGCAGAACACAAGACATCAATAACACAAGACAGCAGTAACACAAGACAGCAGTAACACAAGACAGCAGTAACACAAGACAGCAGTAACACAAGACAGCAGTAACACAAGACAGCAGTAACACAAGACAGCAGTAACACAAGACAGCAGTAACACAAGACAGCAGTAACACAAGACACAGTAACACAATACAGCAGTACACAAGACACAGTAACACAAGACAGCAGTAACACAAGACAGCAGTAACACAAGACAGCAGTAGCACAAGACAGCAGTAACACAAGACACCAGTAACACAAGACAGCAGTAACACAAGACAGCAGTAGCACAAGACAGCAGTAACACAAGACAGCAGTAACACAAGACAGCAGTAACACAAGACAGCAGTAACACAAGACAGCAGTAACAAAGACACAGTAACACAAGCAGCAGTAACACAAGACAGCAGTAACACAAGACAGCAGTAACACAAGACAGCAGTAACACAAGACAGACAGTAGCACTAAGACAGCAGTAACACAATGCAGAAGTAACACAAGACAGCAGTAACACAAGACAGAAGTAACACAAGACAGGCAGTAACAGGAATATTTAGACTGTAGCAACAGCAGCAGCAACATAAGCATGCAGCATAGAGAAAGAAAGGTGTTGATGCGTTGATGTTTTGCTGTTAAGGAATCATCATGTAAGAAGCATCGTCTGAGTAGAGAGAGAGAGAGAAAGAGAGAAAGAGAGAGAGAGAGAGAGAGAGAGAGAGAGAGAGAGAGAGAGAGAGAGAGAGAGAGAGAGGAAAAAGGGGTATTTCTGGGAGCATCTGTAAATTGGCAAGCAGCAGCAGCGTGGCCACGGTGGCCACCAAGTGTTAAAACGAGTGTCGCTTCCACGTGGCCCGATAAGTTGTCCATCGCAAGACAGTCTCCAACCTCTGACTGCATCTTTCCTGCCTGCAACTTTCCTGTCTACTCCTCAACATCTAAGAGCAATGGTGAACTGAAAACAGTCAATGGCTTGTTCATCAGTCATACATTAATCCCAACAACCCACATCAGTTCCCTCCAGACAGTAACAAATATATTAGCAGTGTTTACAAACATTCAGGGTCTTACAGCAAACAACACCAAAATAACATTCATCGTCGGTCTCCTCACCAAGACAAATGCAATGTTTACAGTTTTTACGGAGACCCAAGACATGGCTGCTTTGACAGCGAAATGTGGATACCTGGGTGGAAAAACATTTCAATGCAGCTGGTAAACAGAAACAACGAGGAGTTGGTCTGTGTTATTTAACTTCCATATTTAACTTCCTGACAAATAGAACTCAGAGAGTAATAGTAAAAAAGCATAAGTGTGAAATAAGGGGCTGCCACAGTGGACAGTTCTGTTCCTCAAGGCACAATATTCGCTCCACTTCTCTTTCTCATTCTCATATTTGATAGAAACAAAGACAAGAACCATGATACCGTACAATTCTTTGCAGACAATACTAGAATTTGTATGAAAGCGACAGTGAGCCTACAGAATGACATACACCAAGTCTTCCATTGGGTCAATGACAACAACATGATGTCCTGTGTGAATAAATTACTGCATTATGGAAGAAATGAGAAAATAAAAACTAGACCGGAGTACAAGACAAATTCAAATCACTCATTAAAGTAGAAGTTCAATGAAAGAGTCATGGGGGAAATGTCAGAAGATCTTTCACTCAAGGGGAAAATTACTTGTTCTCGTAATCATAAGGAAATGATAAATTGGCTAACTAAAACTTTCAAACAATTATGATACTTTATAGGCCAGTTTGTGTCTGTAAGCTGGAATATTGCTGTGTGGTATGTACTGCAGGTGAGACTGCAGAGCTGGAGAACGTACAGAGCATACTCACAGCACATATTAACTCTGTACGCACCTAAATTACTGGGAGCGCTAGAAGTTCCTCAAACTACTCCTTGGAACGTAGGCGAGAATGGTAAATCATAATCTACACCTGGAAGATTGTGGAGGCATTGGTCTCGAAACTACACACCAAAATATAAATACATGAGTGGGTGTGCGTGAGTGTGAGGTGATCGTGCTTAGATGGGCAAGTAGGCATGCGACAGTGCTCCTACTTTCTTAAATTCTTATAATATTGCAAGATGCCTCCATTGAAAAACTGGAGTACGATGAGTTAAGAAGAAAAACTGAATAAATGGAAAGGGACCAAGACTAACGCCCTCCCTCCATGTGTAAGGAAAATTACAAACAAACCCTCGGCTGTCTTCAAGAAGAAACTAATATAAGTTCCTCAACCTAGTCAATCAAACCTAGTCAATCAAACCTAGTCAATCAAACCTAGTCAATCAAATCAGTAAAGCAGGAGGCCTGGTCTGGGGCCGAGGTGCTGGGGCATTGACCACTGGAAGATACTACAGGTAATCTAAAGGTACTCCTCTCTTTTCTGCATGTTTACTGTCCCCTTCAGAATTTAACCCATCCCCAGCTCTCTCCATCTTGGTTTTTTTTCTTATATTATGACATCTCTCTGTTCATTACTTATTTCTGTCTACATTTTTTCTTCCAGAATTCTCTTCCTTTTTTATCTTTCTCCTCTTTTATTTTCCCTCTCACGGTCATCACAAATACTCGCTTCCTCTTCTCTTTACGTCCTACCTTCATCTCTCTCTCTCTCTCTCTCTCTCTCAGTCCACAACAGGATTCGAACCTGCATACACTGCATCAAGTTACACAGTACTTAATCCACTCAGCCAGATCGGCTGAAATCTGACAGAACCTTTATGAGAAAGTTCTTCTTTAAGGATATTAAAAATCTCTCTCTTTTTAGGGTCAAATGTTTTCCAAATAAAGACTTGTTTTAAGTCTCCAGCGCAGTTTATAAGCCAGAACGTCGAGATCTTCAGTGGAAACCAGCGAGGCAAAGACGTGGAAGGTGCAAAATACGTCATCACTTGTTTGAAAGTAAAACAATAAAGAAACTGCTAATTTTCGAAGTGTGTCCGAGGTGACCTCATGAACCTGACACTATGTGTCTAGAAATTACTGGGTTTTTTTTCAGTGAGGGGAAGCGGAGCAGGGAAAGAAAGGAAGGAGGGAGGGGAAGGAGAGGGAAGAGAGTGAGAGCACGCGAGAATATCCCGTGGCTGGGCTACCCCTGGAAGTAACGTTGACTGTGGTAAAAGTTGTCGTCAAAGCCACAGTTACCGTGGTAAAGATGCGTGTCAAGGAGTGCAGACTGGATGTAGCTTTTAGGACGTCCGTAAAATGTCAGGAATGGTGATATTATTTCAGGTTAGTTTGGCCTTTATGACCAACAGGAAGAATCACTCTCTTACTTGTCCATCTCACTCCAGCTTGCCTCCTCCTGAGAGAGCACACGGGAGTACACACAACAAAGGCATATAACAAGGTTTCAGAGTCCACACCAAGGCTGTTCTCAGAGGGATAACTACCTTCCGTTACCTCTACTTCAGTCTAGATAGTTGAGACAAGGATGGTATAGAAGAAGGTCCTCTCCCTCTCCCTCCACTCCACATCGCATGATTGAAAACGACTATTGAGCTATAACCAAACTGTCTCTGCTGCAAACTGTCTCTGCTGCAAACTGTCTCTCCTGCAAACTGTCTCTGTTGCAAACTGTCTCTGTTGCAAACTGTCTCTCCTGCAAACTGTCTCTGCTGCAAACTGTCTCTGCTGCAAACTGTCTCTGTTGCAAACTGTCTCTGCTGCAAACTGTCTCTGCTGCAAACTGTCTCTGCTGCAAACTGTCTCTGCTGCAAACTGTCTCTCCTGCAAACTGTCTCTGTTGCAAACTGTCTCTGTTGCAAACTGTCTCTCCTGCAAACTGTCTCTGCTGCAAACTGTCTCTGCTGCAAACTGTCTCTGTTGCAAACTGTCTCTGCTGCAAACTGTCTCTGCTGCAAACTGTCTCTGCTGCAAACTGTCTCTGCTGCAAACTGTCTCTGTTGCAAACTGTCTCTCCTGCAAACTGTCTCTGTTGCAAACTGTCTCTGCTGCAAACTGTCTCTGCTGCAAACTGTCTCTCCTGCAAACTGTCTCTGCTGCAAACTGTCTCTGCTGCAAACTGTCTCTGCTGCAAACTGTCTCTGTTGCAAACTGTCTCTGCTGCAAACTGTCTCTGTTGCAAACTGTCTCTGCTGCAAACTGTCTCTGTTGCAAACTGTCTCTGCTGCAAACTGTCTCTGCTGCAAACTGTCTCTGTTGCAAACTGTCTCTGCTGCAAACTGTCTCTGCTGCAAACTGTCTCTCCTGCAAACTGTCTCTGCTGCAAACTGTCTCTCTGCAAACTGTCTCTGCAAACTGTCTCTGCTGCAAACTGTCTCTGCTGCAAACTGTCTCTGCTGCAAACTGTCTCTGCTGCAAACTGTCTCTGCTGCAAACTGTCTCTGCTGCAAACTGTCTCTGCTGCAAACTGTCTCTGCCTGCAAACTGTCTCTGTTGCAAACTGTCTCTGCTGCAAACTGTCTCTGCTGCAAACTGTCTCTGCTGCAAACTGTCTCTGCTGCAAACTGTCTCTGTTGCAAACTGTCTCTGCTGCAAACTGTCTCTGCTGCAAACTGTCTCTGCTGCAAACTGTCTCTGCTGCAAACTGTCTCTGTTGCAAACTGTCTCTGCTGCAAACTGTCTCTGCTTGCAAACTGTCTCTCTGCAAACTGTCTCTGCTGCAAACTGTCTCTGTTGCAAACTGTCTCTGCTGCAAACTGTCTCTGCTGCAAACTGTCTCTGCTGCAAACTGTCTCTGCTGCAAACTGTCTCTGCTGCAAACTGTCTCTGTTGCAAACTGTCTCTGCTGCAAACTGTCTCTGCTGCAAACTGTCTCTGCTGCAAACTGTCTCTGCTGCAAACTGTCTCTGTTGCAAACTGTCTCTGCTGCAAACTGTCTCTGCTGCAAACTGTCTCTGCTGCAAACTGTCTCTGCTGCAAACTGTCTCTGTTGCAAACTGTCTCTGCTGCAAACTGTCTCTGCTGCAAACTGTCTCTGCTGCAAACTGTCTCTGCTGCAAACTGTCTCTGCTGCAAACTGTCTCTGCTGCAAACTGTCTCTGCTGCAAACTGTCTCTGTTGCAAACTGTCTCTGCTGCAAACTGTCTCTGTTGCAAACTGTCTCTGCTGCAAACTGTCTCTGTTGCAAACTGTCTCTGTTCCAAACTGTCTCTGCTGCAAACTATCTCTGTTGCAAACTGTCTCTGCTGCAAACTGTCTCTGCTGCAAACTGTCTCTGTTGCAAACTGTCTCTGCTGCAAACTGTCTCTGTTGCAAACTGTCTCTGCTGCAAACTGTCTCTGTTGCAAACTGTCTCTGTTGCAAACTGTCTCTGCTGCAAACTGTCTCTGTTGCAAACTGTCTCTGTTGCAAACTGTCTCTGCTGCAAACTGTCTCTGCTGCAAACTGTCTCTGTTGCAAACTGTCTCTGCTGCAAACTGTCTCTGCTGCAAACTGTCCGACGTCACACAGGAAGACAACGAGGCTCATGAAGTCACACCGACGTCAAACTGAATATAAAACTATAATCATACACGAAACGTAATTTTATTTAGTGCAAGGAAGTGGAACGAATGTGTATACCTGGAGGGAGTTCAGGGGTCAATGCTCCTGTGGCCCGGTCCATGACCAGGCCTCCCGATGGATCAGGGCGTGATCAACCAGGCTGTTGCTGCTGGCAGCAAGCAAGCAACATCTCCCACATCCATTAAACATTATTTCTACTGCTACTACTACTAATGCTAGAATCGGGGCCTTGGGTGATCCATGGTGGTCATATACTGAAGTAGTTTCTGAAATGACAACAGTATTCGCTTTGCCGTGGCCAACAACAGCACTATATCTGCTGAGTCACTACACTGTATCAAGCCACTGTATTACGCGCAGTTGTATTCTACATTTGCAAGGAGCTTATCAAACCATTTCTAAGCGGGTTGAATTTTTGTAAGACAACTGTTGTATGGGTGTGAGGCATGGGTTGTGAATGTTGCAACAAGGAGAAGGCTGGAGGCAGTGGAGATCTCATGTCTGAGGGCAATGTGTGGTGTGAATATAATGCAGAGAATCCGTAGTTTGGAGATTAGGAGGAGGTGTGGGATTACCAAAACTATTATCCAGAGGGCTGAGGAGGGGTTGTTGAGGTGGTTTGGACATGTAGAGAGGATGGAACGAAACAGAATGACTTCGAGAGTGTATAAATCTGTAGTGGAGGGAAGGTGGGGTAGGGGTAGGCCTAGCAAAGGTTGGAGGGAGGGGGTAAAGGAGGTTTTGTGTGCGAGGGGCTTAGACTTCCAGCAAGCATGTGTGAGCGTGTTAGATAGGAGCAAATGGAGACAAATGGTTTTTAGGACTTGACGTGCTGTTGGAGTGTGAGCAAGGTAACGTTTATGAAGGGATTCAAGGAAACCGGCAGGCCGGACTTGAGTCCTGGAGATGGGAAGTACAGTGCCGGCACTCTGAAGGAGGGCTGTTAATAATGTTGCAGTTTTATAACTGTAGTGTAAGCATGCCTCTGGCAAGACAGTGATGGAGTGAATGATGATGAAAGTTTTTCTTTTTCGGGCCACCCTGCCTTGGTGAGACGGCCGATGTGTTAATAAAAAAAAATAATAACTGTTGTAGATTTATTGTAGTGCTTACAATTTTAAAAGTATTTTAGTGTTCTATAGCAACAACAAAAATCCCACATCTGTATTATAACTCTTATCCCGAAGTTTCATACCCCCATTCACCAATCATATCCACTCCCGATCCACCTATCCATTCCTCGTTATCCAATCCATTCCATCCCCTTATCCTAACATCCACTTCTCTTCCCACCATTCCAGCTCTCAGTTACTGCCTGGGCGCGTGTTCTCTCGTCCTGGCATCAGGTTACCCGACACAAGTACATCTTAACGAAACAAGAAAAACATATCCTCTGCTCTCTCGGAGCCCCAGAAGTGTAGACGCTTGGCGGCGCCATTCAGACCTCCATGTCTGCTCCATTCTCGTAATGACATGAAGCTTCAATTTGCCTAACCAAACCAATTCTTTGCGAGAAAATACTTTGGGGAACATCTCTGCTAAAGGGCCCATGCGAGTCGTGGACGAGGCAGTTGAACTGTACGACCTGCTTGCACCATCAGACGACCTGCTCTCATCATAAGACGACCTGTGCATCATCAGATGACCTGCACACACTATTAGACGACCTGAACGCACCATCAGATGATCTGAGCATCAACCGGATCTAAACTCATCAGATGACATACATCAGTTATATTACTTGAACATCAAGTAAATGACACAAACATCAACAGACGACACACACACACACACCAAAAAGACGACACACACACAACAAACAAAATACCTAAACATCAACCGGACTATCTAAACATCAACTAAGCAACATCCATAAGTGAATATAATTAAATTATGAACCAGAGTGGTTTTGAAACTTCTCTCCTTCGGTCAGAGAATGAGACAGCACAAAATGTGAGTGTGTGGGAAGGTGCGTGAGGCTGTGGGGGTAAAGGGGGTAAAACAGCTGGGATTAACGGGATGAAGACAGAAATATTAAAAGCAGGTGGGGGATATAGTTTTAGAGTGGTTGGTACTTTTGTTTAATAAATGTATGAAAGAAGGGAAGGTACCTAGGGAGTGGCAGAGAGCATGCATAGTTCTTTATATAAAGATAAGGGGGACAAGAGAGAGTGAAAAAATTACAGGGAAATAAGCTCAGGTTAGGGTGTGTAGGAGAGAGGGAGATTACTTCCCGGTAAAAGTAGGTCTTAGACAGGGATGTTAATGTCACCATGATTGTTTAATATATTTATAGATGGGGTTGTAAAGGAAGTAAATATATATATATATATAAATATATATATATATATATATATATATATATATATATATATATATATATATATATATATATATATATATATATATATATATATATATAAGACTGCCACGTGGTAGCAGTAATTTAGGCTCTGATGAGCTTCCAGATTATTGGTAGTGGAAAGTGTTGACCAATAATATCGTTCCGTAGTGCAGACGTAGAGGCAGAGGTGTTAGTGTTGAGAAGAGAGAGAGAGACAGAGAGAGAGAGAGAGACAGAGAGAGAGAGAGAGAGAGAAGAGAGAGAGAGAGAGAGAGAGAGAGAGAGAGAGAGAGAGAGGGGAAGAAGAGAGAGAGAGAGAGAGAGAGAGAGAGAGAGAGAGAGAGAAGAGAGAGAGTGAAGGAGAGAGAGAGAGGAGAGAGAGAGAGAGAGAGAGAGAGAGAGAGAGAGAGAGAGAGAGAGAGAGAGAGAGAGAGAGAGAGAGAGAGAGAGAGAGAGAGAGAGAGAGAGAGAGAAGGGGAAGTGTTGAGAAAAGAGGAAGGAGTCACAGGTATTATAGTAAATTATTTAAACTTAAAAATAACAAGAAAGCTTTTATTAAAGGTGGAACTGTCAAGAGAAGAAGATAAACAGAAATTACCCAAGTTCACTGAAGGAGAGGTTTTAGAAGCTCTAAAAATTGCGGACAACACCAGCAGCACCTGCAGCACCACACCAGCAGCACCACCACCACACCAGCAGCACCACCACCACACCAGCAGCACCACCACCACACCAGCAGCACCAAGATCACCAAGTTTATGGAGACGTTGTTGAGGACGTAGATCACCAGGTTTATGGAAACGTTGTTGAGGACGTAGATCACCAAGTTTATGGAACGTTGTTGAGGACGTAGATCACCAGGTTTATGGAGACGTTGTTGAGGACGTAGATCACCAAGTTTATGGAACGTTGTTGAGGACGTAGATCCCAGGTTTATGGAAACGTTGTTGAGGACGTAGATCACCAGGTTTATGGAGACGTTGTTGAGGACGTAGATCACCAGGTTTATGGAAACGTTGTTGAGGACGTAGATCACCAGGTTTATGGAGACGTTGTTGAGGACGTAGATCACCAAGTTTATGGAGACGTTGTTGAGGACGTAGATCACCAGGTTTATGGAGACGTTGTTGAGGACGTAGATCACCAAGTTTATGGAGACGTTGTTGAGGACGTAGATCACCAGGTTTATGGAGACGTTGTTGAGGACGTAGATCTCAGGTTTATGGAGACGTTGTTGAGGACGTAGATCACCAAGTTTATGGAGACGTTGTTGAGGACGTAGATCTCCAGGTTTATGGAAACGTTGTTGAGGACGTAGATCACCAGGTTTATGGAGACGTTGTTGAGGACGTAGATCACCAAGTTTATGGAGACGTTGTTGAGGACGTAGATCTCCAGGTTTATGGAAACGTTGTTGAGGACGTAGATCACCAGGTTTATGGAGACGTTGTTGAGGACGTAGATCACCAGGTTTATGGAAACGTTGTTGAGGACGTAGATCACCAGGTTTATGGAGACGTTGTTGAGGACGTAGATCACCAGGTTTATGGAGACGTTGTTGAGGACGTAGATCACCAGGTTTATGGAGACGTTGTTGAGAAGGTAGATGATCACCAGGTTTATGGAGAGACTGATGAGGCAGATCACCAGGTTTATGAGAAAACATGAATGCCACAAGTCATGTCAACATGGCTTTGCAACACAAAGATCCGGTCTTTCTAGAGCACTAAACTACGACATTTAACTCGGAAGAAATAGAAACAAAAATGAACATCTTACAAACACGAATTCTGCGAAGACCTTAACAAACATTATGCAGAAACATACGTATCAGAATTTCACTCAAAAAATATCATAAAGTGTTAGTAAACAAAACGAAAAGTCCAACAAGCAAAAAGGTCAGTAAGACAAAACATGTTACTGGCACAATATATAATCATTTTCTGGAATTAATGATACCAAATTAAGCCTTATCGAGTTTGCCACAGAAGTGGCTAGTTTATTGTGCACTTTAGAGCCATCTTGTGGACGATAGCGCAAAAGCATATAGATACACATAACGCGGAGAAACTAGACCCTAAAAGGGTTTACAGGAGTATATCTGGATTTATATCTACAGTTCACTAACCTGATACTAGCAAATTTAGGGCTGAAAAATGACTAAAAGATGAATAAATACACTACGATATGTTACCCTAAATTATCGTGGCGAGAAATCCTGGAGGAAGAGTTCAATAAATGAAGGAAAGGCAAGGGAGCCAGATGAACAATCAGAGAACACTGTCAGCAGTCTTGTTCACATCTCGTCAAAATACCAACTACAGATAAAAGTAATATTGCCGGAACGAACGTACAATTTAAAAATGAATCTAGACAGTGTCCTGCAAACTATGATGGATCAGCCAGGTTGTGACTGCCACTAGACCAGCCTGCAGAGGGAAGCCAGGGAAGCCTGGGAAGCCAGGGAAGCCAGGGAAGCCTGGGAAGCCTGGGAAGCCTGGCCGAAGAGCAACAGCAGATATCTGGGCACCAGCCACAGGTGCGTCACACAGGGGCATCACACAGGTCATCATCTTACTTGACATAACACGCAGCTACCTGGTGTCCCATCCCCCACACACAAGCCACACCTGGTGTCCCATCCCCCACACATACACACCACACCTGGTATCCCATCCGCCACAAACACTCACCACACCTGGTGTACCATCACACACACTCACCACACCTGGTGTACCATCACACACACACTCACCACACCTGGTGTACCATCACACACACACACACTCACCACACGTGGTGTACCATCCCCCACACACATTCTCCACACCTGGTGTACCATCCCACACACACACACTCACCACACCTGGTGTACTATCCCACACACACACACTCACCGCACCTGGTGTACCAGCCCACACACACACACTCACCACATCTGGTGTACTATCCCACACACACACTCACCACACCTGGTGTACCATCCCACACACACACTCAACACACCTGGTACACCATCCCACACACACACACTCATCACACCTGGTGTACCATCCCACACACACACTCACCACACCTGGTGTACCATCCCACACACACACTCACCACACCTGGTGTACCATCACACACACACACACTCACCACACCTGGTGTACCAGCCCACACACACACTCACCACACCTGGTGTACCATCACACACACACACACTCACCACACCTGGTGTACCAGTCCACACACACACTCACCACACCTGGTGTACCATCACACACACCACACCTGGTGTACCATCCCACACACACACACTCACCACACCTGGTGTACCATCACACACACACACTCACCACACCTGGTGTACCAGCCCGCACACACACTCACCACACCTGGTGTACCATCACACACACACACTCACCACACCTGGTGTACCAGCCCACACACACACTCACCACACCTGGTGTACCATCACACACACACTCACCACACCTGGTGTACCAGTCCACACACACACTCACCACACCTGGTGTACCATCACACACACACACCACATCTGGTGTACCATCCCACACACACACTCACCACACCTGGTGTACCATCACACACACACTCACCACACCTGGTGTACCATCACACACACACTCACTACACCTGGTGTACCATCACACACACACACACTCACCACACGTGGTGTACCATCCCACATACACACTCACCACACCTGGTGTACCATCCAACACATACACTCACCACACCTGGAGTACCCTCACACACACACTCACCACACCTGGTGTACCATCACACACACACTCACCACACCTGGTGTACCATCACACACACACACTCACCACACCTGGTGTACCATCCCACATACACACTCACCACACCTGGTGTACCATCCAACACATACACTCACCACACCTGGAGTACCATCACACACACACTCACCACACCTGGTGTACCATCACACACACACTCACCACACCTGGAGTACCATCACACACACACACTCACCACACCTGGTGTACCATCACACACACACTCACCACACCTGGTGTACCATCACACACACACACTCACGACACCTGGTGTACCATCCCACATACACACTCACCACACCTGGTGTACCATCCAACACATACACTCACCACACATGGAGTACCATCACACACACACTCACCACACCTGGTGTACCATCACACACACACTCACCACACCTGGAGTACCATCACACACACACTCACCACACCTGGAGTACCATCACACACACACTCACCACACCTGGAGTACCATCACACACACACACACTCACCACACCTGGTGTTGTCATGACCAAAGTTTTCTTATAACGTCGATACTATGGTCCACTATTTTGGTTATTTCCATAAAAATGGCGTAATGCAGTTCACAACTTCGGCTGTAGCTGGAGGATTTTTGTGTGTACGTGAGAGGGCCACGGGACCCTCTCCAAGGGTCCATGTTTGAGCCATTATCTTGCAATACTTGTATATATATATATATATATATATATATATATATATATATATATATATATATATATATATTACATACATTACATTACACACACACACAAATATATACATTACACCACACACACACTCCAAAAAAATCTCTTAACTCTTCCTCCCTTATAAGTACCCTTTTTTCCCTTGGACTACCTCAGTTCCATACTTTTCCCTCCCTCTGTGTGTGTGTCAACCCAGCGTGAGCCACCACTAACCTGCACCTGTGGTCTCCCGCTCAATGTTTTACAAACTCATCACAGTAGAGTAAACTTGCGAGTAAAACTTGTTAAGCATTAAAGAGGCTTTCCGGAAAGTAACTTTAGCGTAGCTACAAGTCTGTCCTCAAGAGTACCACTACTCCAGCGTCGTACTATCTCTACCTCCATTATAACTTAAATGACCACCAGGACTTACTCGACTCGACTTGTTATTTTTTAATAGGGTAGGTTAGGTAAGGTTTGTCAGGTTAGGTTAGGTTAGGTTTGTCAGGTTAGGTAAGGTTTGTAAGGTTAGGTTAGGTTAGGTTAGGTTATGTTAGGTTAGGTTATGTTAGGTTAGGTAAGGTTTGTCAGGAAACAGGACAAGTGTTTCATGACGCGGGTCTTAGTCACACGATGACCCGCCGCTGGAGCTTTTCATCATCTGACCGAGACCTTCCGCTGGCTTACCGGTCCACCCCTTAGGGTTATAAGTATTATGTAACAGGATCAAGTCTAAGTCGACTGTACTTAGATTTTGTATAAGAGTTATCCATTCATTTATGGTTGTTTTAGTTAAAAAGAGTCGGAAAGAGGAGTATTGACATATAGTAAGCTTTAAAAGGTCACCTAAGAAAGAACTGACGTTTCTGAAAGGTCGCCACTATCCTTTTTGGAGTGAATGTTAAATGTCAGAAGAGAATAGTTAATGCTGGCTGCTGCTTCTGCTGTCTTCTAATTATTAACGACCCTTCCAGGCATCCATCTCATCTTCCTCACTCATCACAATTATTATTATTGTACCAGCTGCCTTTTTTGTCCCCTCCACCTCATTGATCAACACCATTATACCAACTGTATTCATCATGTGTCACCCACTGTTCACAGGATTGTGAATTGATGAAAACCTGGTGTATAATATCTGGTCATTATAGAAGTTACATGAACAAGGTTCCAAGGAACGAACCTTTCCATAATAAAGTCTGCTAGGCGTTGGTTCACCACTCTTTAACCAAAAGTTTTATAAGCTGTGTTTCTTGGCTTCCTCAAGGAACAAGATTGTACCAGGTGTGTTTCTTGGCTTCCTCAAGGAACCAGACTAACAGCCGTCTTCTCTTGGTGAGACTGGCAGGCTCTTGTTTCTTCATTTGTAAAGTCCAAAATGTCTCTTGTCTGATAGTTGCAACACACGCAGGGCATTTACTCCTCTAAGGTACCAAGGCGCACTGCACTCTGTAAGGTGCAGTGCAAGCTTTTACTTCGTCGACGTTTTTACCTCCTCCGTGTAGAGCGAAACGTTGTCACGGGTTTACTAGGCGCCCGTGTATCTCAAAACAGTACCACAACAGCCGTGCTTGCTTAGTAAAATCTAGCATATAAAATAAATTTATGTTTATGAATAACGGAACGGGTGGGGGTTAGAACCCATGGCGAGTGAATCGTAAAAGTCCAGGCCAGTGCGTAAGCCACTGGGCCAGCTGGCTACAATAAGATTCATCCAACACCATAGGGAGGTTTGCATGGGCCACCACTGTGACCACAAACGCCAATTTTTACAGATGAATCTCTCGCAAGCGTGGCTGTGACGAACTCTAGCTCAAGTCCCCTCAAAGCTGCCATGGATTTCGTGATTGTGAATGGATGACATACATGAAATTGAGAGTTTTCCATCTTTCTCTTGACCTTCACCTTTATTCACCATATAGACACAACCTGCTGTGTTTACATAGGTTGACTTCCATTTTCAGAGCAACCGCAAGTGAGTGCCGCACCAGAGTACATGTCAAAGAACTCGCATTAGAGGCCAGCCGAGTACATGCGTTTACTGTATTTACTCACATAATTACGTATTGTATTACGCACTGAAGGCTGTGGTTACATACTGTATATTGTATTCCAGATGAAGAAGCAATGTGATATGGTGGAGAGGAGAGAGAGAGAGAGAGAGAGAGAGAGAGAGAGAGAGAGAGAGAGAGGAGAGAGAGAGAGAGAGAGAGAGAGAGAGAGAGAGAGAGAGAGAGAGAGAGAGAGAGAGAGAGAGAGAGAGAGAGAGAGAGAGAGAGAGAGAGAGAGAGAGAGAGAGAGAGAGAGAGAGAGAGAGAGAGAGAGAGAGAGAGAGAGAGAGAGAGAGAGAGAGAGAGAGAGAGAGAGAGAGAGAGAGAGGAGAGAGAGAGAGAGAGAGAGAGAGAGAGAGAGAGAGAGAGAGAGAGAGAGAGAGAGAGAGAGAGAGAAGAGAGAGAGAGAGAGAGAGAGAGAGAGAGAGAGAGAGAGAGAGAGAGGAGAGAGAGAGAGAGAGAGAGAGAGAGAGAGAGAGAGAGAGAGAGAGAGAGAGAGAGAGAGAGAGAGAGAGAGAGAGAGAGAGAGCTATTCTAGCGTGCTAGACAATAAATCAGTAGCGAAAGAAACACACACATCAACATTTTAATTCGCTGGTCATCACTGAAGCACTAGGCGGCCACAAAGGACCCCAAACAGCGAGAAACACAAACACAATCACACACACACACAGTTTACAACACACGGAGGCATCAAACACACAGGTGGATGCAGTAATATAGAGCAAGTGTGTGTCAGCAACACTTGTTAATACACTACGACACCCACCCCCAGCTGACTAATGTACACTAGCAGTGTAACACCTTCGGTTCACGATGTACGAGGACAATTAAACAGAGGAGAACAGCGGCGTATATCGCCAAGGAAACGCTCCACTAACTCACCTTAACAAATAAACATTTACACGCCACAACGTGCCGTTATTAGGGAAATTAAACATCCAGGGGTAGAAGACGCCTTAACCCGCCTGCAGGAAACAAGGTGCCTTGACGCTGGAAAAGCCGCCATCTTGGGAATTATTAAAAACAAAACAGGTACTCACCTACACTCTCAGTACTCACCTACACTCGCAGTACTCACCTACACTCGCAGTACTCACCTACACTCTCAGTACTCACCTACGTTATTGTATAATCTATATGATAGTTAAACGTGACAATACTCGCTGTCTATGGCTTTCTTATTCTATATGATATATTGTGACAACAGCAGCAATGTACAGCTATCCTGTTCTATTTGGTAATTATGTCGTGCCAAATAGGTAAAACTTGCGATTTTGGCTTAAATAGCAAAGCTCTTCTTGCCGAACAAGGCAAGCGAAAATTTGTGTATGCAATAATTTCGTAAAATCATTCTGAAATTAACGGAAAAAATATATCTCATTGAGTTTGCATATTAATAAATTATTGTAAACTTATCTAAAATATCTTTAGTTTTATTAGGCTAAATTAAATTGAGCTTGCTGTAATTAGGTTAGATAAGTTTTCTAGGGTTCTTTTGGTACAAAATTATTAATATTTACATTAACTTAAATGGAAAAAAATATATCTTTAAACGTACAAGAGAAAATTTTAGAAAGAACTTAATTTTAAACGAGTTCTTGCTACGGGTATTTTATTCAGTATGAGAGTTATATTGTGGGATCACCCACAGAATGGGATGCATACACGAAGTAACGACAGATGTCAACCTGAGCTGAGAGAGACTTCAGCGAGGCGATGAAGATATCGCCAGGTACTCCACTGAGGGTTCAGTAGCAGTGGAGGTTTACGAAGCTTCGTTTCCCCAGAGCTTCAGTTGTAATTATATAGAATATCAGCCAGATGGTAGTAAACCTAACACAGTTTAATCTACTTCGGTCTGGTTGGTTTCTGGGAGTCAACTGAGACATGTACACATGACGAAACTGCCTTTTTTCTGTTTAATTGTGTTTGATATGACGATTAAGGTTCCTTGTTAACTACATACATCTTCTGTGTTCCTGCATTGTTTGTAACGGCTCGGTATAGATCCTGCAGAGCGAAACGTTGCCACAATAAAATGTCATTATTAGTTGCATCTGTCTTCATTTGCCTAAAATCAAAATTATGATTAATCTGAGTAGATATATATAACTGATGTATGATTATATAATAATAATAATAATAATAATAAATAATAAAAACGAGAAGAAGAAAAACTTTATAAAATTGGGTTGTCTGAATGTGCGTGGATGTAGTGCGGATGATAAGAAAGAGATGATTGCCGATGTTATGAATGAAAAGAAGTTGGATGTCCTGGCCCTAAGCGAAACAAAGCTGAAGGGGGTAGGCGAGTTTCAGTGGGGAGAAATAAATGGGATTAAGTCAGGAGTATCTGAGAGAGTTAGAGCTAAGGAAGGGGTAGCAATAATGTTGAAGGATCAGTTATGGAAGGAAAAGAGGGAATATAAATGTGTAAATTCAAGGATTATGTGGATTAAAATAAGGGTCGGATGCGAAAAGTGGGTCATAATAAGCGTGTATGCACCTGGAGAAGAGAGGAGGTAGAGGAGAGAGAGAGATTTTGGGAGATGTTAAGCGAATGTATAGGAACTTTTGAACCAAATGAGAGAGTAATTGTGGTAGGGGACCTAAATGCTAAAGTGGAGAAACATGCAGAGAGGGTGTAGTAGGTAAGTTTGGGGTGCCAGGTGTAAATGATAATGGGAGCCCTTTGATTGAACTTTGTATAGAAAGGGTTTAGTTATAGGTAATACATATTTTAAGAAAAAGAGGATAAATAAGTATACAAGATATGATGTAGGGCGTAATGACAGTAGTTTGTTGGACTATGTATTGGTAGATAAAAGACTGTTGAGTAGACTTCAGGATGTACATGTTTATAGAGGGGCTACAGATATATCAGATCACTTTTTAGTTATAGCTACAGTGGGAGTAAAAGGTAGATGGGATACAAGGAAAATAGAATCAGTAAGTAAAGAGAGGTGAAGGTTTATAAACTAAAAGAGGAGGCAGTTAGGGTAAGATATAAACAACTATTGGAGGATAGATGGGCTAGTGAGAGTGTAGGCAATGGGGTCGAAAATGTATGGGGTAGATTTAAAAATGTAGTGTTAGAGTGTTCAGCAGAAGTTTGTGGTTACAGGCGAGTGGGTGCGGAGGGAAGAGGAGCGATTGGTGGAATGATGATGTAAAGAGAGTAGTAAGGAGAAAAGTTAGCATATGAGAGGTTTTTACAAAGTAGAAGTGATGCAAGGAGGGAAGAGTATATGGAGAGAAAAAGAGAGGTTAAAAGAGTGGTGAAGCAATGTAAAAAGAGAGCAGATGAGAGAGTGGGCGAGATGTTATCAGCAAATTTTGTTGAAAATAAGAAAAAGTTTTGGAATGAGATTAATAAGTTGAGGAAGCCTAGAGAACAAATGGATTTGACAGTTAAAAATAGGAGAGGAGAGTTATTAAATGGAGAGTTAGAGGTATCGGGAAGATGGAGAGAATATTTTGAGGATTTGTTAAATGTTGATGAAGACAGGGAAGCTGTGATTTCGTGTGTAGGGCAAGGAGGAATAACATCTTGTAGGAGTGTGGAAGAGCCAGTTGTGGGTGTAGGGAAGTTCATGAGGCAGTGGGTAGAATGAAAGGGGGTAAGGCAGCTGGGATTGATGGGATAAAGATAGAAATGTTAAAAGCAGGTGGGGATATAATTTTGGAGTGGTTGGTGCTATTATTTAATAAATGTATGGAAGAGGGTAAGGTACCTAGGGATTGGCAGAGAGCGTGTATTGTTCCTTTGTATAAAGGCAAAGGGGACAAAAGAGAGTGCAAAATTATAGGGGAATAAGTCTGTTGAGTGTACCTGGTAAAGTGTATGGTAGAGTTATTATTGAAAGAATTAAGAGTAAAACAGAAAGCAGGATAGCAGATGAACAAGGGGGCTTTAGGAAAGGTAGGGGGTGTGTAGACCAAGTGTTTACAGTGAAACATATAGGTGAACAGTATTTGGATAAGGGTAAAGATGTTTTTGTGGCATTTATGGATTTGGAAAAGGCGTATGATAGGGTAGATAGGGGGGCAATGTGGCAGATGTTGCAGGTGTATGGAATAGGAGGAAGGTTACTGAAAGCAGTGAAGAGTTTTTATGAGGATAGTGAGGCTCAGGTTAGAGTGTGTAGGAGGGAAGGGACTATTTCCCAGTAAAAGTGGGCCTTAGACAAGGATGTGTGATGTCACCGTGGTTGTTCAATATATTTATAGATGGGGTTGTAAGAGAAGTGAATGCGAGGTCTTGGCAAGAGGTGTTGGGCTAAAAGATAAAGAAGCAAATACAAAGTGGGAGTTGTCACAGTTGCTTTTTGCTGATGACACTGTGCTTTTGGGAGATTCTGAAGAGAAGCTGCAGAGGTTGGTGGATGAATTTGGTAGGGTGTGTAAAAGAAGAAAATTGAAAGTGAATATAGGAAAGAGTAAGGTGATGAGGATAACAAAAAGAATAGGTGACGAAAGATTGGATATCAGATTGGAGGGAGAGAGTATGGAGGAGGTGAATGTATTCAGATATTTGGGAGTGGACATGTCGGCGGATGGGTCTATGAAGGATGAGGTGAATCATAGAATTGATGAGGGGAAAAGGGTGAGTGGAGCACTTCGAGTCTGTGGAGACAAAGAACCTTGTCCATGGAAGTAAAGAGGGAATGTATGAGAGTATAGTTATACCAACGCTCTTATATGGGTGTGAAGCATGGGTGATCAATGTTGCAACGAGGAGAAGGCTGGAGGCAGTGGAGATGTCATGTCTGAGGTCAATGTGTGGTGTGAATATAATGCAGAGAATTCGGAGTTTGGAAATTAGGAGGAGGTGCGGGATTACCAAAACGATTGTCCAGAGAGCTGAGGAGGGGTTGTTGAGGTGGTTTGGACATGTAGAGAGAATGGAACGAGACAGAGTGACTTCGAGAGTGTATAAATCTGTAGTGGAGGGAAGGCGGGGTAGGGGTCGGCCTAGGAAAGGTTGGAGGAGGGGGTAAAGGAAGTTTTGTGTGCGAGGGCTTGGACTTCCAGCAAGCATGTGTGAGCGTATTTGATAGGAGTGAATGGAGGCATATGGTTTTTAATACTTGACGTGCTGTTGGAGTGTGAGCAAAGTAACATTTATGAAGGATTCAGGAAACCGGCAGGCCGGACTTGAGTTCTGGAGATGGGAAGTACAGTGCCGGCACTCTAAAGGAGGGGTGTTAATGTTGCAGTTTTATAACTGTAGTGTAAAGCACCCTTCTGGCAAGACAGTGATGGAGTGAATGATGATGAAAGTTTTTCTTTTTCGGGCCACCCTGCCTTGGTGGGAATCGGGCGATGTGTTAATAATAAAAAAAAAAAAAAATAATAATAATAATAATAATAATAATAATAACAATAATAATAATATCTTTATTTACTACAAGTACATGTACAAGGTGTACAGGCCTAGCTGACATCAATGACATACTACTGTATAGAAAGCCCCTTGTTATGCTGAGCATTTCCAGCAAATTAGGCCAATTTTGTCCCAGGATGCGACCCACATCAGTCGATTGACACCCAGGTACCTACTTTACTGATAGGTAAACATGGACAGCAGGTGTCTTAATGAAACACGTCCTAATGCTTCCACCCGTACCGGGGATCGAACCACAAACCTCACTGTGTCAGCTGAGTGTGTTAGCAATCGATTTACGGGACACTGGTCAGATTTAAAGAACACAGAATACTTATCCTCCTTGCTGATACCAACAACTCTCTTCTTTATGTTAGAGAAAATAGTCATCCCATAAGCTTACAAATACTATATATTCCACTCGTAGACTACATAGACACTGTCTTGTAGAATCCACTATTATACACATTAATCTTACCCCTCTACCACTTTCTTGTGTCCTCCCCTGTCTACCTGCCTATAAATACCCCTTCTACCTGTCCTTTGTGTTAGTGTGACTTTGTAAATGGTCCAATCCGGACCGAAACGTCGTCGTAAGCTCCTCTTTTTTATATGTGCGGGTTGTGTGTGTATTAATCTTAGTGTGAGTTCTGTCTCTCGAAATCGTAATAACATTACCGCAAACAAACCACGGAACTGGTTCTGTCTGTTGAGATTTGTCTTTCCCTGAATTGTTGTCAAAATCTCCCGTCTCCAGAAGCCTGGTAACCGGACCTGACCTTAACTTTCTCTTCACTTCAGCCCGTCTCCTTAACTTTTCAGCTGATGTGATTTCTGGTTAACTCACCTATTTTCTCTCTTACTCATGACTTGATGATGGTTCAGGACTGACCTCAGCGTCGTCTGAGAATTTACCTTCAGTTTCTGCGAATTGCTGCAGCCACAGAATTGTGATTTCCATTCTTCATAAAGCGCATCTATCGCTTTAAACTGACCAGAAATGGTCTAAAATAACCGAAATAACTAATCCATAATAGTTTTTACAACACATTTAATACCATAGTAGAATTGACCCCCTCACCTGGTCACGCAAATACAAGAGGTGAAAAAATGACACAGGTTAAGTACCAGACTGTAAGGTAAAGCTACGGTACATAGGTTGAACGAATTCGCTTCATGGAGAAATAAGAGTAGAAATGATCACGATATACAATATATTCCAAGGAAAGGTGTCTAGTATACTCTGACACGAGGGGGTTCAGAGTATACTCGAGTGGAAAATCTAAATCAGTTCTAAGAGCGTTATATCAATTGGGAAGCACCCAAGTCACAAAGGGTTAGTGCAACGCCTTGTAGATCAGGTTTGAAGGAGAGTGTACATAAAATTCCTTCGATCAAGAGCCCTTTACGACAGCTACAATGAACAGGGAAATGACAGTTAAGAGGCCGACTCCATACCTGGACTCAAAAGTACAAACTGAGATGTAAGAGGCGGGTCCTTGAGTAATCATTCAACTATCCCAAACTCGTATATACACACAACAATGTTTATCCTCGTCACTCTGCCTCTCTCCCGTCTACCTTCACGCAACATTTAGATATAATATTGCGTCAGTAAAGTGACAGAAGCAAACATAAACAACAACACTGACAGATACATTGTCCCTGACAAAGTATAAAGCATTTTGTTTAAAATATAAGAAAATAAAAATCGTCGTTTTTCAAGCAGGATATGAACGCTCCAAATTGTACAATATTCGTCGTGTATATATAAAAAATGAACTTTCCTCTAAAAGAAACGAGAAATAAAAAGTATAGGTTCGGCATTAAAATTCAAACCGTGTCCATTAAGCTGCGGACTATTTTGAAAAATATTGTTCTTACTGCGGAGTGTATGAGTCGTGTGTCCATGCAGGAGACAAAATGTGAGTGCCAGGGAGGACGGTGCCAGGGAGGATGGTGCCAGGAAGGACGGTGCCAGGAAGGATGGTGCTAGGGAAGGCGGTGCCGAGGAGGATGGTGCCGGGCAGGACGGTGCCAGGGAGGACGGTGCTAGGGAGAATGGTGTCAGGGAGGATGGTGCCCGGGAGGACGGTGCCAGGGAGGACGATGCAAGGGAGGACGATGCAAAGAAGGATGGTGCCAAGGTGGATGGTGCCAGGGTGGATGGTGCCAGGAGGAATGGTGCCAGGAAAATACCAGGGTGATACACACACAACCCGCACATATAAAAGAGAGGAGCTTACGACGACGTTTCGGCCCGACTTGGACCATTTACAAAGTCACACTAACACACAGTTAGTTAGTTCAGACTCTCAGGTAAGGACCCACCACACTAACACACAAAGACGGGGGAAGTGGTATTTATAGGCAGGCAGACAGGGGAGGGTACCAGAGAGTGGGGTAATAATGGAGTAAGTAGTGGAAGTGGTAGTAGTAGTAATAGTAGTAGTTGAGACAGTCATATTCTAGAGGAGCACTGCAATGAGGCTAGCGGCCCGCAAGGGTGGGATGAGAACACAGAGGGAGGAAAGGCGAATAAAATAAAGGACAAATACAAGGCAAAAGAAAAGAAAGAAAGGAAAACCCATGGGAGAAAAAAGGAGAAGAGGGAAGAGATGAAAGGGGAAGGAATCAGGTTAAGTCACGGGTGTTCTGAAGTTAAGCATCAACAGAGACAAAGCCAGGGCTAAGATTCATACAGGGAAAGTTGTGTATAAGGGAGGATTCAACCAGACGGCGACTATGAAAGTTAGACGTAGGGTAGACAGTTTTAGCAGAAGACCAATCAATAGGATGACCATGATCTCTGACATGACAGAAAAGAGCATTATGGATGGTGCCAGGGAGGATGGTGCCAGGAAGATGCCAGGGTGGATGGTGCCGGGGAGGTCAGTAGGGGGGAGGTAGGTGCCAAGGTGAATGATGCCAGGGAGGATGGTGCCAGAGAGGATGGTGCCAAGGTAGACAGTGGCAGAGAGAACGGTGCCAGGGAGGATACTAAAGTAGGTCGCAGAGACACTATACAGACAACTATCGAACAACTACAACAAATAACAAGAGACAAAAGTTGCTAAAACTCAGTAGACTACAAGTGTGGCATCGAACTTCATAAAAGGTGCTATACACTCACTAGAGCTGTGACTCGACCCCTGCAACCACATAATGGTGGGTACACAGACAGACAGACACACACACACACACACACTGAGCCAAGACACGCCCGGGGGTCACCCAGCCGAACGTGAGATTCATTCAGTTGGAAATTCCATTTGGGTCTGCGGCAGCGGATCAATTGGGGATCTGAGGCGCTTGTCGTGTCCTCTGCCCAAACTACTGTTATATGATACCGCTTTCTGGGAGGTCTTTCTGCTTACTCACGTCTTAAGAAGCAAGAATAGACAGGTTATGGGAGAACTTGGGAAGGTTGCAGCGACCTTACAGAATATGATAGGAAGTCATTATTAAGGAAGAGGTTGACTTAGCAAGCCAATAGAGAAGATTTTAACAGGGTAAGCCTTCAGTTGACAGCGTTTCGCTTACGTGTGAGCGAAATGAAGAGAGAGTATAAAATACCGACATAATGGAAGTAGAGACGCAAATGAAGTGAAATGAGACCCTTTATTGACATTTGACTTGATAAAGTCCTCTTCGTGAGCGAAACGTTGTCAGTAAAGAATATCGTAACACTCCAATTGTTTTTTCTGTTTCCAGGCGAGCGAAATGTTGCTTTATAAATGCTTGCTGCGTTGCAAGTGTTTATAGTAATGGTTGCTGTGTTGCAAGGGTTTATAACAATGGTTGCTGAGTTGCAAGTGTTTATAGTAATGGTTGCTGAGTTGCAAGTGTTTATAGTATTGGTTGCTGTGTTGCAAGTGTTTATAGTATTGGTTGCTGTGTTGCAAGTGTTTATAGTAATGGTTGCTGTGTTGCAAGTGTTTATAGTATTGGTTGCTGTGTTGCAAGTGTTTATAGTAATGGTTGATGTGTTGCAAGTGTTTATAGTATTGGTTGCTGTGTTGCAAGTGTTTATAGTAATGGATGCTGTGTTGCAAGGGTTTATAACAATGGTTGCTGCGTTGCAAGTGTTTATAGTAATGGTTGCTGTGTTGCAAGGGTTTATAACAATGGTTGCTGAGTTGCAAGTGTTTATGTAAACGCTTGCTGTGTTGCTAGTGTGCCAGAGAGATGCTGGCGTTATGTCAGATATGGTATGTCAGGAAGTTGCTGGTGTGTGTCAGGTAAATGCTGGAGTCAGGTGCTAAACCTGTACACCAGCAAGAAACACACTTAAATACTCTGATATTTTTCAGAACTAAAATGCTTGTTGAGAATCTATGAACTAGCGTTGAAGAGGGCGCGTTGAATGACGCTGTGATAGCACTGCTGGGCACGTAACAAGAGTCTTCAACAAGTGAACCTTCTGAACCACTGCTGGGCACGCAACAAGAGTCTTTAATAAGAGAACCTTCTGAACCACTGCTGGGCACGCAAGCACAAACATTAACACTGATATAACATCTGGCTGGCAGAAAGTAATCTAGAGAAAATATTGGAGCAAACTCTTAATGGAAGAAATAGCCAGTGGGGCATCGAGAGTTAAAACTCACTTTCGGAAAGGAGATGGGGAGAGAGAGAGAGAGAGAGAGAGAGAGAGAGAGAGAGAGAGAGAGAGAGAGAGAGAGAGAGAGAGAGAGAGAGAGAGAGAGAGAGAGAGAGAGAGAGAGAGAGAGAGAGAGAGAGAGAGAGAGAGAGAGAAGAGAGAGAGAGAGAGAGAGAGAGAGAGAGAGAGAGAGAGAGAGAGAGAGAGAGAGAGAGAGAGAGAGAGAGAGAGAGTAGAAGGTAGAATGGTATAATCAGAATGAGTTACTGCTTCTCCACTAACTCTTAAATGTACCACTACAGTCACCATCAATTGAGGGTCCTGATGTAGTGATCTGAACCAACATCGGCATCTCCGCTGCGTAATATCTAGTGGATGGAATAATAACCAGGTGTACAGGTAAGCCAGCGGAAGGCCTCGGGCAGATGATCAAAAGCTCTAGCTGCGAGTCATCATACGACAGGAAACACTTGTCCTGTTTCCTGACAAATCTTACCAAATTATCTAATGTAATCTTATATTACCTAAGTGCTTGTCTAGATGGTGCGTCAGTGACTGTTATTATTGATAACAGTGACTGTTACTATTGATAACAGTGACTGTTATTTTTGATAACAGTGACTGTTATTTTTGATCAAGTCCACATTAAATAACGGTTAATTAAGCTGCAGAAATTTTATGATTGTAGTGTCCAACAAAAGTCTCAAAGGAAAAATAAACACATAAGCAGTATAATGTGATCCTTTATTGACAACGTTTCGCCCACGCAGTGGGCTTTATCTAGTCACAAACAGATCTGTTTGTGACTAGATAAAGCCCACTGCGTGGGCGAAACGTTGTCAATAAAGGATCACATTATACTGCTTATATGTTTATTTTTCCATTGTGTCGGTATTTTATATCATTTATTTCCAAAAGTCTCAAATTTGACCTAAAATTTTTGTTAAGACGTTGGGACGGAAGTTACGGGAACTATCACCCCCATCATCTTACCGTCAATTTTAGGTACAATAAATGGGGATTCGTGTTAGGATCACTGTACAATTGTAAATTTTCAATGTTTTGATAACATTTGCTGTGAGAAATAGACACATGTGCAACATCTGGGTATCTTTATTGTAGACGTTTCGCCATCCAGTGGCTTTATCAATACAAATTCTAGGACATAATTTGAAGACAGAAGAACTATATACAAAAGATGAGGTAATTAGTCCCTCAGCTGAGGGACTCATTACCTCATCTTTTGTATATAGTTCTACTGTCTTCAAATTATGTCCTTGAATTTGTATTGATAAAGCCACTGGATGGCGAAACGTCTACAATAAAGATACCCAGATGTTGTGCATGTGTCCAGTTCTCATCTCGTCGGTATTGTATACCATTCACGTACAATATTTGCTATACTATACAGCAATAACCCAAACGTAGGAGAATAAAAGTTATGACGACGTTTCGGTCCGACTGTGCAACTAGTTAATGGTCACAAGTGGGACCGAAACGTCATCGTTATAAGTTTCATTCGCCTACGTGCTGGTGAGTTGCGAATTGTTCCAGTCACGGTATTGTTCCAGTCACGGTATTGTTCCAGTCACGGTATTGTTCCAGTCACGGTATTGTTCCAGTCACGGTATTGTTCTAGTCACGGTATTGTTCCAGTCACGGTATTGTTCCAGTCACGGTATTGTTCTAGTCACGGTATTGTTCCAGTCACGGTATTGTTCCAGTCACGGTATTGTTCTAGTCACGGTATTGTTCCAGTCACGGTATTGTTCCAGTCACGGTATTGTTCTAGTCACGGTATTGTTCCAGTCACGGTATTGTTACAGTCACGGTATTGTTCCAGTCACGGTATTGTTCCAGTCACGGTATTGTTCCAGTCACGGTATTGTTCTAGTCACGGTATTGTTCTAGTCACGGTATTGTTCCAGTCACGGTATTGTTCCAGTCACGGTATTGTTCCAGTCACGGTATTGTTCTAGTCACGGTATTATTCTAGTCACGGTATTGTTCTAGTCACGGTATTGTTCCAGTCACGGTATTGTTCTAGTCACGGTATTATTCTAGTCACGGTATTGTTCTAGTCACGGTATTGTTCCAGTCACGGTATTGTTCCAGTCACGGTATTGTTCAAGTCACGGTATTGTTCTAGTCACGGTATTGTGG
>WNWK01000258.1:422500-482500 GCA_009830355.1 Cherax destructor | reverse complement strand
CTCTCTCTGACTCTCTCTCTGACTCTCTCTCTGACTCTCTCTCTGACTCTCTCGACTTCCTCTGACTCCTCTCTCTCTGACTCTCTCTCTGACTCTCTCTCTGACTCTCTCTCTATCTGACTCTCTCTCTATCTGACTCTCTCTCTATCTGACTCTCTCTCTATCTGACTCTCTCTCTATCTGACTCTCTCTCTATCTGACTCTCTCTCTATCTGACTCTCTCTCATTACTCTCCTCTATCTGACTCTCCCATCTGACCTCTCTCTCTGACTCTCTCTTCGACTCTCTTCTACTCTTCTGACTCTCTCTCTATCTGACTCTCTCTCTATCTGACTCTCTCTCTATCTGTCTCTCTGTCTCTGTCTCTCTCTCTTAGCCTTTGATACCTTGTCAATTAAAAGTTAAAAATTCTCTCCCCAGCATCGCCAGCGTAAGATTTCTAAAGTATCTCCAGGATAAAAAGAGATTTAACGAAGCCAGGATATAACGAGACTTAACGAAGCCAGGATATAACGAGACTTAACGAAGCCAGAAAATAACGAGACTTAACGAAGCCTGGATATAACGAGACTTAACAAAGCCAGGATATAACAAGACTTAACGAAGCCAGGATATAACAATACTTAACGAAGCCAAGATATAACGAAAGGCCTATTGATTAATGGAATTAAGAACTAAGTTCCCTTCCCTCGGGTCAAACCTGATTACCTCCCATTCCCATAAGCGTTGTAATGACACTTTCCAAACGAATAATCGTGAACTAATATGTGACGCATGCATGGTGCATATGTGACGCATGCATGGTGCGTATGTGACGCATGCATGATGCGTATGTGACGCATGCATGTTGCGTATGTGACGCATGCATGAAGCATATGTGACGCATACATGGAACGTTCGTGACGCATGATGACACACTAGGGATGACACACCGCTGATGACACACTAGGGATGGCATACTAGGGATGACACACTACTGATGACACACTACTGATGACACACTACTGATGACACACTACTGATGACACACTACTGATGACACACTACTGATGACACACTACTGATGACACACTACTGTGACACATACTGATGACACACTACTGATGACACACCGCTGATGACACACTGCTGAGGACACCTACTGATGACACACTACTGATGACACACTACTGATGCACACTACTGATGACACACTACTGATGACACCTACTGATGACACACTACTGATGACAGACTACTGATGACACACTACTGATGACACACTACTGATGACACACTACTGATGACACACTACTGATGACACACCGCTGATGACACACTACTGATGACACACTACTGATGACACACTACTGATGACACACTACTGATGACACACTACTGATGACACACTACTGATGACACACTAGGGATGACACACTACTGATGACACACTAGGGATGACACACCGCTGATGACACACTACTGATGAAACACTACTGATGACACACTACTGATGACACACTACTGATGATACACTACTGATGACACACTACTGATGACACACTACTGATGACACACTACTGATGACACACTACTGATGACACACTACTGATGACACACTACTGATGACACACTAGGGATGACACACCTGATGACACACTACTGATGAAACACTACTGATGACACACTAGGATGACACACCGCTGATGACACACTACTGATGACACACTACTGATGACACACTACGATGACACACTACTGATGACACACTACTGATGACACACTACTGATGACACACTACTGATGACACACACTGATGACACACTACTGATGACACACTACTGATGACACACTACTGATGACACACTACTGATGACACACTACTGATGACACAGTACTGATGCCACACTACTGATGACACACTACTGATGACACACTACTGATGACACACTACTGATGACACACTACTGATGACACACTACTGATGACACACTACTGATGACACACTACTGATGACACACTACTGATGACACACTACTGATGACACACTACTGATGACACACTACTGATGACACACTACTGATGACACACTAGGGATGACACACCGCTGATGACACACTACTGATGAAACACTACTGATGACACACTAGGGATGACACACCGCTGATGACACACTACTGATGACACACTACTGATGACACACTACTGATGACACACTACTGATGACACACTACTGATGACACACTACTGATGACACACTACTGATAACACACTACTGATGACACACTACTGATGACACACTACTGATGACACACTACTGATGACACACTACTGATGACACACTACTGATGACACACTACTGATGCCACACTACTGATGACACACTACTGATGACACACTACTGATGACACACTACTGATGACACACTACTGATGACACACCGCTGATGACACACTAAGGATGACATACTAGGGATGACACACTACTGATGACACACTACTGATGACACACTACTGATGACACACTAGGGATGACACACTACGGCTGACACACCAATATTAACATACTAGGGCTGACAAATTAGAGCACAAGAACTGACACACTAGGACTGACACAAGAACTGACACACTAGGACTGACACAAGAACTGACACACTAAAACTGGCACAAGAACTGGCACACTAGGACTGATACAAGAACTGACACACCAGGACTGACACAAGAACTGACACACTAGGACTGACACAAGAACTGACACACTAGGACTGACACAAGAACTGACACACTAGGATTGACACAAGAACTGACACACTAGGATTGATACAAGAACTGACACACTAGGATTGACACAAGAACTGGCACACTAGGACTGACACAAGAACTGGCACGCTAGGACTGACACAAGAGCTGACACTCAAAATATGCAGTATTTGCGGCACTGGGTGACACTAAACTCACTAACTACCACTGTTTATATTATTATATGCTCTGTAAATGTTGTTGTTACACAAGGTTAAGAGTTCCAGGCACTCATGTTGTGGATGTAACTACCCTCAACAGAATGCCTCACCTCTCCTCACCAGAGTGCCTCACCTCTCCTCACCAGAGTGCCTCACCTGTCCTCAACAGAGTGCCTCACCTCTCCTCAACAGAGTGCCTCACCTCTCCTCACCAGGGTGCCTCACCTCTCCTCACCAGAGTGCCTCACCTCTCCTCAACAGAGTGCTTCACCTCTCCTCAACAGAGTGCCTCACCTCTCCTCAACAGAGTGCCTCACCTCTCCTCACCAGAGTGCCCCACCTCTCATCACCAGAGTGCCCCACCTCTCATCACCAGAGTGCCTCACCTTTCCTCAACAGAGTGCCTCACCTCTCCTCACCAGGGTGCCTCACCTCTCCTCACCAGAGGGCCTCACCTCTCCTAACCAGAGTGTTTCACCTCCTCATCAGAGTGCCTCACCTCTCCTCAACAGAGTGCCTCACCTCTCCTCACCAGGGTGCCTCACCTCTTCTCACCAGAGTGCCTCACCTCTCCTAACCAGAGTGCTTCACCTCCTCATCCGAGTGTCTCACCTCTCCTCAACAGAGTGCCTCACCTCTCCTCACCAGGGTGCCTCACCTCTCCTCACCAGAGTGCCTCACCTCTCCTAACCAGAGTGCTTCACCTCCTCATCAGAGTGCCTCACCTCTTCTCAACAGAGTGCCTCACCTCTCCTCACCAGGGTGCCTCACCTCTCCTCACCAGAGTGCCTCACCTCTCCTCAACATAGTGCCTCACCTCTCCTCACCAGGGTGCTTCACTGCACGTCCATTCTGGCCACAGGAATTTGGGTAGTGAGTACTTTCGGTAGATTATAATCTTCCGAAAGTACTCACTATATATATATATATATATATATATATATATATATATATATATATATAGTGAATAATTAAACTTCTCCCTGAGGTTTGGAAGACAATAAATGCAGTCCCAATCTTTAAGGAAATAGACAGACATATAGCATTAAACTACAGACCAGTGTCACTGACATGCATAGCATGCATGCATAGTCATGGAGAATATTATCAGAATACTGGTGGGGCACCTAGAAAGGAATGGGCTTATACACGATAACCAGCGCGGTTTCAGCGGGGGGAAATCCTGTGTCACAAACCTACTGGAGTTGTACGACAAGGAAACAGAAGGCAGAATAGAGAGAGGGGTGGGTAGACTGCATTTTCTTGGACTGTAATTAGGTTTTCGACACAGTTCCGTAAAACAGATTAGTGCAATAGCTAGAGGAGCAGGCAGGAATAACAGGAAAGGCATTGCAATGTATCAGAGAATACCTGACAGGCAGGAAACGACGAGTGATGGTACGTGACGATGTGTCAGAGTGGGCGTCTGTGATGAGCGGGATTCCACAAGGGTCAGTCCTAGGGTTGATGTTGTTTCTGGTATATGTGAATGTCATGACGAAAGCGATAGATTCAGAGGTGTTCCTGTTTGCAGACGATGTGAAGCTAATGCGGAGAATTCAAGTGGATGGGGATCAGGTAGGACTACAAAGGGATCTGGACAGGCTGCAAGACTGGTCCAACAAGTGACTCCTGGAGTTTAACCCCACCAAGTGCAAAGTCATGAAGATTGGGGAAGGCCAAAGAAGACCGCAGACAGAGTACAGACTAGATGGTCAAAGACTGCAAACCCCACTCAAAGAAAAGGATTTTGGGGTGAGTATAATACCGAGCACATCTCCTGAGGCGCACATCAACCAAATAATTAATGCAGCATATGAGCGCCTGGCAAACCTAAGAATTGCATTTCAACACCTGAGTAAGGAATCATTCAAGACTCTGTCAGGTCCATATTGGAGTATGCAGCACCAGTCTGGAACCCACACCTGGTCAAGCACGTCAAGAAATTAGAGAAAGTGCAAAGGTTTGCAACAAGACTAGTCCCGAAGCTGAGGTAATTGTCCGACGAGAAGTTAAAGAAACTCAACCTGACGACAATGGAGGACAGGAGGGATAGGGGAGGACATGATAACAACATATAAAATATTGAGAGGAATTGACAAGGTGGATAGAGACAGGATGCATCAGAAAGAACAAATACACAAATAACTCACACAAAGGAGAAAGGAGCTTACGACGTTTCGGTCAGACTTGGACCATTTACAAAGTCACACAGATGGGACACAGCAACAAGGAGTCACAACTGGAAGTTGAAGACTCAGATGAGTCACAGGGATGTTAGGAAGCATTTCTTCAGCCATAGAGTTGTCAGGAAGTGGAACAGTCTGGAGAGTGATGTAGTGGAGGCAGGATCCATACAAAGCTTCAAGAAGAGGTACGATAAAGCTCACGGAGCAGGGAAAGAGTGGACCTAGTAGCTGTGAATCGACTCCTGCAACCAAATATAGATGAGTACAAATAGGTAAGCGCGCGCGCACGCACACACACGCACACCACACACACACACACACGCACACACACGCACACTCACACACACACGCACACACACGCACACACACACACGCGCGTGCACACACACTCAAATAACAGAATTTAGACAAGTAAATTTATTGTTCTCTATTTATAAAATGAAAAAATTACGTGATAAAATAATTATAGACCAGCCACTACAACTATAACCACCACTACAACAACCACTACAACCACCAATACAACAATTACAACCATTACAACAACCATTACAACCACCACTACAACAATTACAACCATTACAACAACCACCGCTACAACCACTACAACAACCATTACAACAACCACCACTACAACAACCATTACAACAACCACCACTACAACAACCATTACAACAACCACCACTACAACAACCTGGGCTTTAAGCTGTTAGTTATAAATTCTACGTTGCAGTTCCGACCATCAACACGACCTCCGGGGAAACCCAACACTTGCTTTATTATGCTTTACCAGCGCTCAAACTACCTTTATTACTACCATCTACCACTGAAACTACCTTTATTACTACCATCTACCACTGAAACTACCTTATTACTACCATCTACCACTGAAACTACCTTTATTACTACCATCTACCACTGAAACTACCTTTATTACTACCATCTACCAACTGAAAAAACTACCTTTATTACTACCATCTACCACTAAAACTACCTTTATTACTACCATCTACCACTAAGCTACCTTTATTACTACCATCTACCACTGAAACTACCTTTATTACTACCATCTACCACTGAAACTACCTTCATTACTACCATCTTCCACTGAAACTACCTTTATTACTACCATCTACCACTGAAACTACCTTTATTACTACCATCTACCACTGAAACTATCTTTATTACTACCATCTACCACTGAAACTATTTTTATTACTACCATCTACCACTGAAACTATTTTTATTACTACCATCTACCACTGAAACTACCTTTATTACTACCATCTACCACTGAAACTATCTTTATTACTACCATCTACCAATGAAAACTACCCTTAATTCAACGCTGACACGCTGAAACTACCTTCAATTCAGCGCTACCACCGCTGAAACTACCCTTAATTCAGCGCTACTGTCGTTGAAAGCAACAAATACGGGCACAATTACAAGGCACCTCTGGCCAGGTGTAAATCAAGGTTAACGACTCTCCTGACAAAAATATATACATGAATCACCTTTCAGGTAGTTTAATGTGTGGAGAATTTATGGTTGAGTGATCCTCTTCTGCAGTTGCTTGATATACACTCACAACCTTATTTATTATTATTATTTTCAACGCGTCGGCCGTCTCCCACCGAGGCAGGGTGACCTAAAAAAGAAAGACTTTCACCATCATTCAACACTTTCACCATCATTCAACACTTTCACCATCATTCAACACTTTCACCATCATTCGCACAATATCACTGCTTTGCAGAGGTGCTCACATACGACAGTTTAGATGTCACTGCAAACAACCATCATCCCAACCCCCTCCTTTAAAGTGCAGCTATTGTACTTTCCACCTCCAGGACTCAAGTCCGGCTAATTATTTTTATTATGATTATTATTATTAGTGTGAATGTGTATGTGTGTGTGTGTACTTACCTCACCTATTTGTGATAACAGGGAAAGGTCGAGTCTGTCCCTAGCTAGAGCCAGCTTTAGCTTCAGCAGTCAGCTTGACAGGGAAGCAGTAGGGAGGTGTGGTTAGCATCAGTAATGGCAGTGCTGGTGACCCCTGCTTGTTGTGTCCTCACTGATCTACGACCCAAGTTGTCCGTTGCACTAATAAAACTTTGATCCTTTCCGGTGATAAATGTTGCAACACCAGCTGCAACAATAACAACCACAGCAACAACAGCCACATCAATAAACGCCACAGCAATAACCACAGCCAATAGCAACAGTAATAACAACCACAGCAACAACAGTCACAGCAATAATAGCCACAGTAATAAGAGAAGCAGCAATAACAGCAACAGCACTAACAGCCACAACAATATCAGCAGCAACAATAACAGCAACATTGTTAAAATACGAGATTCCTTACTCTCTGCGCCACAGACACAGCCTAGGAGACCATTACTGCTCTACGTCCTTCACGCTGTGTTGAACATACCCCCAGTGTGTGTGTGTTTGTGTGTGTGTGTGTGTGTGTGTGTGAACATCGCTCACGGGGTGATCATCCATGCTGCACTTGTACAGTAGCGCTGATTTTGTTTTTATTAGCATCATCAGATACACCGCATTGCACAGAAACATTTTGTTCAACACTTGAATACTTCCAGCCAGGCTGGAGTTTTCTGACTGGCGTTATATTCAGAGTATTATTCCCAGCAGGACTGGAAATTTTATCCACACTGGAATTTTCTTCAGGATACGACTTCGAGCAAGTCTGAATTTTCCTTGCGTAGGACTTCGTGTAGAGTCAATCATCATTTTCAAAGCTTAATCAATTTTAATGTTATTGCTAAGGGAAATTTTAAGTTTGTGTGTTGTCCTCTGAACCTCTGCTTTAAGCATACTGGCCTGCGAGTTTTAGGACTATTCTGCTGTAGGTTTGAGTCCCACCCGTTCTAGACCAGCACTGGTAGCCAGTTGATGGTACTAAGAATACCTGACATTTCTCACTCCCTGCCAGCAGGTGATAATGGTGTCATTCGGCGTATCTCTCACTCAATGGGAACAGGTGATGGTTTTGACAGTTGTCGAAGTTCTCACTCACTGCCAGCAGATGTGTCACTCCTCTTGTGAAGAATAAATTTGACAGTGGGGTACTTAGTACTAAGAGATAGAGTACAATAAGCAGAATCAAAGAAACTTCCACTTGCATTCGGTCTATGCTTTTCCGGGATGCTGGACTGATTATCTCCCCAACCCTCACTTGATGCAACATTAAGCTGACTCGTAAGCTGGAAAAAAACTCGAAATAGGTCGTGGGAAGAAGTAATTGATCATCCCGGAGTTAGAAATATTTACCCCAAGATTGGAGTGACCTTACTGGTAGTCTCAGTATTATTTACGTCAAGACTTGATCCACTTCTCTGGCATTAAATCATTAAACAAAAGTTTAGCAATCACGTTGTTTGCGAGAGTTGGATGCTATTAAAATATTCACTTACCCAGTGTTTTAGAGAGGAAGAGTTGGGAATAACAAACATGGGTAATGTAAAGAACAAAACACCTATAAGATGCAACTTGCAGAAATACGACTGCAAGACAATGTGAATGAAACACTTGCCATGAATATCGCTTATGTGGATACATTATTAAAACTAGGTTTACATATATTCATTATACATGTTCGTATATTTATTCCCTGTTAGCCTGAAATATTCGAAGCTGGAATATTTCAGGCAAAGATATTAATATATTCTTCTTGTGTGTCAGTAATATTTTTGCAAGTTTATATATATATTATTGTCACCTTGAACAAGTGGTATTGAATCAATAACAGCACTTCGACTAGCCGAGGATTCGAACCCATGTCGTTTTGGCCCGCCTCATGGTGAGCGAAAATCACACATGACGCTCTAACCCACAGGACCACGCAATCCAACAAGAACCATTTCGCATACAGGCAAAATTATTTACAAACTGTCTCTGTCCACAGCACTCGGCATCAAAGTACAGAGTACTTTTGTCACATACCCAGGCCTGAGAAAATGTACTTTCAGAACCACAAGTGTCAGAAGGTGAGATGGACACAAGGTCACAATGACAAGTGACACTGACACTTTTCGAAAGTAAAGTTTGGGAAGTAGCTGAGTAGAAAGTAGAAGTGGCATGCATTGTTTACAGTGTTCTCTAACAGATGAATTGTTCAGCAATTTTAATAGAAAATTGCTAACATAATAGATTCGCTGCCACCATCGACTCTCTTCAGCTATCTGGGCAAAACTCTCAGTACGAATTTGTTGCAATCGTAACAATTTAATGAAAGCGGTTCACCAATCACAGTCGATACCACCTCCATAATTTATTACAAGACACAGGACGAAAGAGGAAATCTCCCTTTTATTTAGGCCGAATAATAGGGGGTTTTGCTACTTAGTTGGGCTAGAATGGAATCTTTGAAGCCATCTCCTAGCTGATGAACCATTAGTGGAATGCTTGACCATATCCTCATTGTTCTACTGAGGTCTCCCAACTCAGGCTGAAAGATTTCTAATCTCTGTATGAGGCTCATCCTGTGTGATGGAATATGAAAATTGCTTAGTTTTTGAACCCACTGTGTAACTATCATATGTAATACTGCAGCAGCACCCTGGTGATATATATGTAATTTTGCTAAATAAAAAACAGCAAGGTAACCCAGCGTCGGGATGAGACGAGAAGACACTGAAGATTTTGTTTTAACCTGAAACCAGAGAACCATTTTCGTCATTCAGAGATGAGTATAAACTTAAATTATGATGATGATGATGATAATGATGATGATGAGAGAGAGAGACTGGTACAGATGAAGCTGAGGCTGAGGCATCAGGCTGATACAAAACAAGTTGTACAAGACACCATAATGACCAAACTTGAAGCAATCTCAAACTAAGCCGACCTAAAATAAATATCTTTGAAAAATATACATCAAAAGTCTACCTACATGATATATATATATATATATATATATATATATATATATATATATATATATATATATATATATATATATATATATATATATATATATATATATATATATATATATGCAAGAAAACCACTATGAAAAATAGAAGAATTCCAAGCGCTTTCGTGACTACTCACATTATCAAGGAACTATAACAGGAAACATGACAAGAAGGGCTTATATAAGGGCGAGAATACACCTCACAGTCACATCACACTAACAAAGACAACACCTCACAGTAGCGTAACATCTCACGACTCTGTGAAGAGGAAAATAAGAAAGGACCTGATACCCAGCATGGATTCACGAGGGGCCGTTCCTGCCTATCTAATTTATTAACCTTCTTCAGTAAAGCTTTTGAGGCTGTTGATCACGATAAAGAATTCGATATTGTTTATTTAGACTTTAGTAAGGCTTTTGATAGAGTACCGCACCAGAGACTGTTAAAGAAAGTGGCAGCTCATGGCATTGGGGGAAAAGTGCTGTCATGGATCGAGTCATGGCTCACTAATAGGAAGCAGAGAGTGTGCATAAATGGGGTTAAATCCGAATGGGGACTTGTAACAAGTGGTGTTCCACAGGGATCAGTCTTAGGCCCATTGTTATTTATAATATATATCAATGACCTTGATGAGGAATTACTAGTGATATGAGCAAATTCGCCGACGACACGAAGATAGGTAGGCTAATTGATTCAAACATAGATGTCATAGAACTTCAGGAAGATTTAGACAAACTTAATTCGTGGTCAGAAAAGTGGCAGATGCAGTTCAATGTAGATAAATGCAAGGTTCTGAAGCTCGGGAGTGTCCATAACCCAAGCACTTATAAGTTAAATAACGTAGAACTTAGCCATACAGATTGCGAGAAGGACTTGGGGGTGATGGTAAGCAGCAACCTTAAACCAAGACAGCAATGCCTAAGCGTACGTAATAAGGCAAATAGATTACTGGGATTTATATCAAGAAGTGTTAGCAACAGAAGTCCAGAGGTTATATTACAGCTTTATACATCATTAGTAAGGCCTCACCTAGATTACGCAGCTCAGTTCTGGTCTCCATATTACAGAATGGACATAAATTCGTTAGAAAACATTCAGCGTAGAATGACTAAATTAATACATAGCATTAGAAATCTTCCTTACGAAGAAAGATTGAAGACCCTAAAATTACATTCACTTGTAAGACGTAGAATGAGGGGAGACATGATCGAGGTATATAAGTGGAAGATGGGTATTAATAAGGGGGATAAAAATAAGGTCTTGAGGATATCTCTCCAAGAGAGAACCCGCAATAATGGATTCAAATTGGATAAGTTTAGATTTAGAAAGGATATAGGAAAATATTGGTTTGGAAATAGGGTAGTTGATGAGTGGAACAGTCTGCCTAGTAGGGTCATTGAAGCTAGGACCTTGGGTAGTTTCAAATTTAGGTTGGATAAATTCATGAGTGAGAGGTTGGATTTGAGTGGGACTCGACTTGAGTTAATAGAATCTTCAAAGCTTATTTCTTGGGTAGAATTGAAAATTAGGTTTGGCAATTATTCTGTTAGTGGGATGGATTGTGAAGGACCTGCCTAGTATGGGCCAACAGGCCTGCTGCAGTGTTCCTCCTTTCTTATGTTCTTATGTTATGTTATGTTCTTATGTTCTTATGTAGATCTACAGATCTGTCTGTGACTTGATAAAGCCCACTGCGTGGGCGAAACGTTGTCAATAAAGGATCACATTATACTGCTTATGTGTTTATTTTTCCATTGTGTCGGTATTTTATACCATTTATTTCCAGGGTAGTTGATGAGTGGAACAGTCTGCCTAGTAGGGTTATTGAAGCTAGGACCTTGGGTAGTTTCAAATTTAGGTTGGATAAATTCATGAGTGAGAGGGGTTGGATTTGAGTGGGACTCGCGCATGAGTGGGTAGAATTGTCAAAGCTTATTTCTTGGGTAGCATTGAAAATTGGGTTGAGCAAATATTCTGTTAGTGGGACGGATTGTGAAGGACCTGCCTAGTATGGGCCAACAGGCCTGCTGCAGTGTTCCTCCTTTCTTATGTTCTTATGTAAACTCTTCCCAAGAATTAAGATTAGTCCAATTTATTATTAAATTCTTCCCAAATTTTATTAATTATAAATGAATCCAATTTATATAAACCAAAAGAAATATTCATATTATTTTCAAAACTGCTTTTAATGAAACATGATTCTATTATATTCCTCTCAACCATGGACTTGCTTGATACAACCTTCTCAGCATTTTGAAAATCAATTGGATGGTTAAAATCTCTCACATGAATAAATAGAGCATTAGAATCTTGTCCAGTTCTAATGCTATATTTATGTTGTTTTAATAAGAACATAAGAACATAAGAAAGGAGGAACACTGCAGCAGGCCTGTTGGCCCATACTAGGCAGGTCCTTCACAATCCATCCCACTAACAGAATATTTGCTCAACCCAATTTTCAAAGCTACCCAAGAAATAAGCTTTGACAATTCTACCCACTCATGCGCGAGTCCCACTCAAATCCAACCCCTCTCACTCATGAATTTATCCAACCTAAATTTGAAACTACCCAAGGTCCTAGCTTCAATAACCATAAGAACATAAGAAAGGAGGAACACTGCAGCAGGCCTGTTGGCCCATACTAGGCAGGTCCTTCACAATCCATCCCACTAACAGAATATTTGCTCAACCCAATTTCAAAGCTACCCAAGAAATAAGCTTTGACAATTCTACCCACTCATGCGCGAGTCCCACTCAAATCCAACCCTCTCACTCATGAATTTATCCAACCTAAATTTGAAACTACCCAAGGTCCTAGCTTCAATAACCCTACTAGGCAGACTGTTCCACTCATCAACTACCCTATTTCCAAACCAATACTTTCCTATATCCTTTCTAAATCTAAACTTATCTAACTTGAATCCATTATTGCGGGTTCTCTCTTGAGAGATATCCTCAAGACCTTATTTATATCCCCTTTGTTAATACCCATTTTCCACTTGTATACCTCGATCATGTCTCCCTCATTCTACGTCTTACAAGTGAATGTAATTTTAGGGTCTTCAATCTTTCTTCGTAAGGAAGATTTCTAATGCTATGTATTAATTTAGTCATTCTACGCTGAATGTTTTCTAACGAATTTATGTCCATTCTGTAATATGGAGACCAGAACTGAGCTGCGTAATCTAGGTGAGGCCTTACTAATGATGTATAAAGCTGTAATATAACCTCTGGACTTCTGTTGCTAACACTTCTTGATATAAATCCCAGTAATCTATTTGCCTTATTACGTACGCTTAGGCATTGCTGTCTTGGTTTAAGGTTGCTGCTTACCATCACCCCCAAGTCCTTCTCGCAATCTGTATGGCTAAGTTCTACGTTATTTAACTTATAAGTGCTTGGGTTATGGACACTCCGAGCTTCAGAACCTTGCATTTATCTACATTGAACTGCATCTGCACATTTCTGACCACGAATTAAGTTTGTCTAAATCTTCCTGAAGTTCTATGACATCTATGTTTGAATCAATTATCCTACCTATCTTCGTGTCGTCGGCGAATTTGCTCATATCACTAGTAATTCCCTCATCTATATCACTGTTCCACTCATCAACTACCCTATTTCCAAACCAATACTTTCCTATATCCTTTCTAAATCTAAACTTATCTAACTTGAATCCATTATTGCGGGTTCTCTCTTGGAGAGATATCCTCAAGACCTTATTTATATCCCCTTTGTTAATACCCATTTTCCACTTGTATACCTCGATCATGTCTCCCCTCATTCTACGTCTTACAAGTGAATGTAATTTTAGGGTCTTCAATCTTTCTTCGTAAGGAAGATTTCTAATGCTATGTATTAATTTAGTCATTCTACGCTGAATGTTTTCTCACCTTCGTCCTGTACACTTGAAAGAACCCTTTTGGATTAGTCTTTGATTCATTAGCAACCTTAATCTCATAGTCACGTTTAGCCTTTCTAATCCCTTTTACTCTTTTCAACTGAACATATTGGTCAATAAGGTTAACATCTCTTTTGATGCGCCTATAAATTCCTCTTTTCTCCCCTAATAGATGTTTTAGCCTCCTGTTAATCCATTTGGGATCGTTATTATTTGACCTAAATTCTCTCTGGGGAATAAACATACTCTGTGCACGTTGTACATTATTAAGAAAAAAATCATAAGAACAGAAAAAAATCATAAGAACAAAAAAATCATAAGTTCAAGACTTTTACCAGATTAAAACAACATAAATATAGCATTAGAACTGGACAAGATTCTAATGCTCTATTTATTCATGTGAGAGATTTTAACCATCCAATTGATTTTCAAAATGCTGAGAAGGTTGTATCAAGCAAGTCCATGGTTGAGAGGAATATAATAGAATCATGTTTCATTAAAAGCAGTTTTGAAAATAATATGAATATTTCTTTTGGTTTATATAAATTGGATTCATTTATAATTAATAAAATTTGGGAAGAATTTAATAATAAATTGGACTAATCTTAATTCTTGGGAAGAGTTTCAGGTCCTTTCTTATTTTCCTCTTCACAGAGTCGTGCGATGTTACGCTACTGTGAGGTGTAGTCTTTGTTAGTGTGATGTGACTGTGAGGTGTAGTCTCGCCCCTTATATAAGCCCTTCTTGTCATGTTTCCTGTTATAGTTCCTTGATAATGTGAGTAGTCACGAAAGCGCTTGGAATTCTTCTAAGAACATAAGAACATAAGAAAGGAGGAACACTGCAGCAGGGCTGTTGGCCCATACTAGGCAGGTCCTTCACAATCCGTCCCACAAACAGAATATTTGCTCAACCCAATTTTCAATGCTACCCAAGAAATAAGCTTTGACAATTCTACCCACTCATGCGCGAGTCCCACTCAAATCCAACCCCTCTCACTCATGAATTTATCCAACCTAAATTTGAAACTACCCAAGGTCCTAGCTTCAATAACCCTACTAGGCAGACTGTTCCACTCATCAACTACCCTATTTCCAAACCAATACTTTCCTATATCCTTTCTAAATCTAAACTTATCTAACTTGAATCCATTATTGCGGGTTCTCTCTTGGAGAGATATCCTCAAGACCTTATTTATATCCCTTTGTTAATACCCATTTTCCACTTGTATACCTCGATCATGTCTCCCTCATTCTACGTCTTACAAGTGAATGTAATTTTAGGGTCTTCAATCTTTCTTCGTAAGGAAGATTTCTAATGCTATGTATTAATTTAGTCATTCTACGCTGAATGTTTTCTAACGAATTTATGTCCATTCTGTAATATGGAGACCAGAACTGAGCTGCGTAATCTAGGTGAGGCCTTACTAATGATGTATAAAGCTGTAATATAACCTCTGGACTTCTGTTGCTAACACTTCTTGATATAAATCCCAGTAATCTATTTGCCTTATTACGTACGCTTAGGCATTGCTGTCTTGGTTTAAGGTTGCTGCTTACCATCACCCCCAAGTCCTTCTCGCAATCTGTATGGCTAAGTTCTACGTTATTTAACTTATAAGTGCTTGGGTTATGGACACTCCCAAGCTTCAGAACCTTGCATTTATCTACATTGAACTGCATCTGCCACTTTTCTGACCAGGAATTGAGTCTGTCTAAATCCTCCTGAAGTTCCCTGACATCTACGTTAGAATCAATTATCCTACCTATCTTCGTGTCGTCGGCGAATTTGCTCATATCACTAGTAATTCCCTCATCAAGGTCATTGATATATATTATAAATAACAACGGGCCTAAGACTGATCCCTGTGGAACACCACTTGTTACAGATCCCCACTCGGATTTAACCCCATTTATGCACACTCTCTGCTTCCTATTGGTGAGCCATGACTCGATCCATGACAGCACTTTTCCCCCAATGCCATGAGCTGCCACTTTCTTTAACAGTCTCTGGTGCGGTACTCTATCAAAAGCCTTACTAAAGTCTAAATAAACAATATCGAATTCTTTATCGTGATCAACAGCCTCAAAAGCTTTACTGAAGAAGGTTAATAAATTAGATAGGCAGGAACGGCCCCTCGTGAATCCATGCTGGGTATCATTAATCAAATTATGGTTATCTAGATGGCTTCTAATAATATCAGCTATAATTGACTCTAGTAATTTGCCTACAATTGAGGTCAGGCTTATTGGGCGGTAGTTTGACGGTAGTGACTTGTCCCCTGCTTTAAAAATAGGAATTACATTAGCCATCTTCCACATATCAGACACTACACCTGTTTGAAGAGATAAATTAAAAATGTTAGATATTGGTTCACAGAGTTCCATTTTGCATTCCTTAAGAACCCTTGCAAAAGCTCATCAGGACCCGGCGATTTATTTTGTTTCAGTTGGTCCAGCTGTTTCATAATCATTTCGCTAGTGACTGTGATATTACATAATTTATCTTCTTCTGGGCCTCTGTAAAAAATTAATTACTGGGATATTATTTATGTCTTCCTGTGTGAAAACCGAGAGAAAATAATTATTAAAAATAGAGCACATATCATTCTCCTTGTCAGTAAGATGCCCAAAGTTATTTTTAAGGGGACCTATCTTATCCCTAACTTTTGTTCTATAAACCTGGAAAAACTTTTTGGGTTAGTTTTTGAATCCCTAGCAACTTTAATTTCATAGTCCCGTTTAGCTTTTCTTATTCCCTTTTAACGTCCCTCTTAATGTCAGTATACTGATTTATAAGATGACCCTCACCTCTTTTATGCGCCTATAAATTCCTTTCTTCTGCCCTAAAAGATATTTGAGCCTATTATTCATCCATTTTGGGTCATTTCTACTTGATCTAATTTCTTTATATGGGATAAATGTTCTTTGGGCAGCCTGTATAGTGTTAAGAAAACTGTCATATTGATACCTCTCTTCTTCACCCCAGTCCACAGTTGATAAGTGTTCTCTAAGTCCATTATAATCTGCTAAGCGAAAATCTGGGACCATTACTGAATTATCCCTACTATCATACATCCATTCAATGCTAAAGGTAATTGACTTGTGGTCGCTTGAGCCGAGTTCCTCTGTAATTTCTAAATTATTAACAAGGGTTTCTTGCTTGCCAGAACCAAGTCAAGTAGGTTATTTCCCTTGTAGGTTCTGTTACAAACTGCTTCAAAAAGCAATCCTGAACTACTTCTAAAAGTCGTTAGATTCTAAATTCCCTGTCATGAAATTCCAATCAATCTGACTAAAGTTAAAGTCCCCTAGAATTACTACGTTATCGTGTCCTGTGGCCTTAACAATTTCCTCCCAAAGTAGTCTCCTTGTTCCCTATCTAAGTTTGGAGGACGGTAAATCACGCCTAAAATCAATTTTTCACACCCTCTGAAAATTCTATCCAGACAGACTCTGTATGTGTTAATTCAGACTTTATACCCGTTTTTATGCAACAATTTAAATGATCACGGACATAGAGTGCCACCCCACCCCTTTCCCGATACTTCTGTCTACTTGGAACAATTTAAAACCCTGAATGTGACATTCGGCAGGCAAGTCCCGATTTTTCATATTAAACCATGTCTCAGTTATTGCAAAAACATCAATATTACCCGTACTTGCAACTAATCTCAACTCGTCCATCTTATTCCTAGCACTACGACTATTGGTGTAATATATATTTAGAGACCCTCCTTTCTCTTTACCCTTCCTGCTAATCTCTGTTTTCCACTATACCTATTACTGTCCTTGTCATCTAGTGTCACTAGCTTTCCACTATCCACCTTATTCTGCCTATTACTAGTTCTCCTACAACTTATAATATTACTACACTGGGACTTCTCTGTTTTCCCCCCAAAACCCATACCACTAACTATTTCTAGTTTAAAGCCCTAACAGCTCCCTCCACTGCAGTTGCCAGTGCCCCCACCCCAGACCTGGATAAGTGAACCCCATCCCTGGCATACATGTCATTTCTGCCATAGAAGAGGTCCCAGTTATCAATGAATGTTACTGAATTTTCCTTACAGTATTTGTCCAGCCAGCAATTGACACCAATTGCCCTGGACAGCCATTCATTTCAACTCCTCTCCTTGGCAAAATACCACATATGACAGGGTTCCCACCCTTCTTCCTAATTATGTCTATTGCTGACCTAAACCTGCTAGTCAGGTCCTCACTCCTACGTCTGCCAACATCGTTGCCTCCAGCACTGAGACAGATAATAGGATTGCTCCCATTACCTCTTATGATGTCGTCCAGACGGCTAACAATATCCTCCATCCCAGCCCCAGGAAAGCAAACCCTCTGTCTCCTACTCCTATCAATCAAACAGAACCTATCCATGTACCTAACCATGTCCAACCACAATGTTTACCTTCAACTCATATTGCAACACTGTTTTTGACTTCTTTCATAGTGGTTTTTTGCATATTTTGATATCACCTGTTTACTGTGATCTTTTGCATATATATATATATATATATATATATATATATATATATATATATATATATATATATATGTAATGTTTGGGCCACCTCTAGTAATATTTATATTCGGCTAAATAATCTCGCATATTTTTTTGAGCAATATTCACGTCCGTTTATATATAAAACTCATAGATCGTCCGTAACATAATTGCCATGATTTGCGAGTTTTGTGTCATGCGGTAATTGTATCATCACTCAACACGTTTGTGTGTAGCAGTGGACTTTATTTGAGTGGCAGTTGACAAGTGATCCCTCCATCCATCCCTCTCTCCATCCCTCCCTCCCTCCATCCATCCCTCTGTCCATCCATCCATCCATTGTACACCACCGGCCCGACGGACGGACACGGTGCGTGGCTGTTGACATCGTCCTCCCCCACTGCTCTATATCGCACAGTATTAAAAATGGTTAAAATAATGTTGAAGAGAGGAACTTCAGCGAGACGTTTCGCCTGTGGACTGGCTTCTTCAGTCGCTGAAACCTAATTGACGAAGGCGAAACATCTCAATACCGAGGAAGGAACAATTTATGACCCACAATACCGTGGAAGGAACAATTCACGACTCACAATATCGTGGAAGGAACAATTCACGACCCAAAACATTGTGGAAGGAACAATTCACGACCCACAATATCGTGGAAGGAACAATTCACGACCCACAATATCGTGGAAGGAACAATTCACGACCCACAATATCGTGGAAGGAACAATTCACGACCCACAATATCGTGGATGGAAAAATTCACGACCCATAATACCGTGGAAGGAACAATTCACGACCCACAATATCGTGGAAGGAACAATTCACGACCCACAATATCGTGGAAGGAACAATTCACGACCCACAATACCGTGGAAGGAACAATTTACAACTAACCCACAATTTGGACAGGAGAGTGAGGTGGTGTAAGTCATTATAGGAGGACCATCATTCTTGTATTTACATCTGAGTTTCTAGTGACCATCAGACGAGGTCTTCATTGCTGCCTCTCAGTGATATTTCTTTATAATTTTTCTGTTTACATTATCCACGGCAGAGCTGCGTGGCCCAAGCGGGTTTAACAATTCCCTTTATCTATTAGAATATTACTTCCAAATACCTGGAGGGGGTTTCGGGGGTCAACGCCCCCGCGGCCCGGTCCATGACCAGGCCTCGCGGTGGATCAGGGCCTGATCAACCAGGCTGCTACTGCTGGCCGTCTGCTGACCGACGTACGAACCACAGCCCAGCAGGTCAGGAACTGGCTTTGGGTGCCTGTCCAAGATTCCTTAACCAGTGAAATATTTTTAGTGGTTAATATCCCACTATACTCGCGTGGCTTCCTTTCACTTGCCGTGTACACCTACTGGTTTAGCGCATCCCTTTAGTATTTTAAGAATCATTGTTTGCATTTACAGTAACGATTTCTTATTTTTTCATTCGATCTTCGCATCATTAGCAAATATATTCACATAGCTGATTATTCATTTCGAAAAAGTCTCTTTTGATAAACTAAATAGTTTCAGAACAGTATGGTGAGGGCAGACAGGAGCGAGGTGTTGCCTTGTACACTTGCTACCTCATCCAGCTCACGCAGATCGTCATATAGATTCAGTAGATGGGGGTAAAATAACGCCAGCAGAATCCTGATCAGTGACTGCACCAGGACGATCAGTTGATAACGAAGCTACCGATTAATTAATAATAGCAGTGGCTGAAGTGAAGGGCTGTGTGTACCACTTGTACTCACAACTCTTAAGTAGCAGTAGAGTAACAAGAGAGTAGTTTAAGACAGAAACAGTACTAGTTTAGTACAGTAAGTTGAAGCCCTGTTTTTCATCCAGTTCCATCTCACTTCTAATTTCCGTACTACTTTTTCCAGTATGGTATGGTATATTCTTCCCCTACCTTCAGTTTTCAAGTCGTCAGTGGCTGGGAAGAAATGGAGGGTGGGGAGACAGCCTTCTGTCTTTTTATTAACTCATATACCGAAGTAATACACGACAGTACTTAAACGACATAGAAGAAATATAGTCCTTCACAGCAGACAGAGTCCTTTGTTATCTGTCTTTCCCATGTCTTTGTTAATCATTTATGGGAAAACAATACACCCACAGGGTTCACACAGCACCTGGGAGGTAATCAGGTTCCATCCGAGGAAGGGAAAGGCAGCCTCAGTTCCTCTGGTCCCACTTTCATCATCAACGAGGCCCTCCCTTGAAGGAAGCACAGTGTAATGTGTGATAAGTGCGTCCTCCATTCAGGCAGGGGATGGTCGTGGTCGCCCGGACAATTGTTATATTTTAGGGCATTACTCTGGTGATTGGCGGCACTCACAGCCAGGCAACAATCACACTTATGAACGACCAGGTGAGACAATGAAGCTTCCAATGGGACGTGTTCCTCGAGTGTCAAGATTTACCCAGACTCTGAGCTCCTTCAGTAAGTACTGTCCATAGAAAGGGAAAGGGAGAGAGAGAGAGAGAGAGAGAGAGAGAGAGAGGGGGGAGAGAGAGAGAAAAAGAAAGAGGAGGAGGAGGGAGAGAAAGGAGAGAGAGAAAGAGGGAAGAAGAGAGAATCACTGGGCAGGCAGTGGGGCAAACACACTTGTGATGAAGTTCAGAAAGACGCCGCTGTCAAAAGTATTGAAATGTCTGGTGACGAGAGACATGACGGTTGATTTATAGCTCTGAGTTGTTATATATATGTCACATTATCAAGGAACTATATGTTCCTTGATAATGTGAGTAGTCGCGAAAGCGCTTGGAATTCCTCTATTTTTTCATAGTGGTTGTCTTGCAATATATATATATATATATATATATATATATATATATATATATATATATATATATATATATATATATATATATATATATATATATATATATATATATACACACACACAATTATATTAGCATAATTCTTATTGATTTTGAAATATGATCGATAACATTTTTAACAATGATAATATAATAACAGATTATGATTAATTTTAATCCTGTATTATGAGTCTGAGAGAACATGTCTGAGACATTAGGGACGCTCCAGTGCTCCTCACTGCCTTACTTTTTACTTCCTCACGTCGAAATTCTTTCTAACTTCCCCACACGCTGTATGACCCCTATGGGCTTAGCGCCCTCTCGTAGATATACTAATAGTCATACTACTGTCACTCTCCTCAATTTGCATATTAATGTATCATGCGATTTTTTTTGTTAATATTTTACTGCCGTTTGGTCATTTTGTTGCATAAACATGCATCGTTATTTCATCTGTTGTGATTTTGTTGCACGGACACGTGAATATTTATAACGTACGTGTACGTGCAACGAACACCCTTTTTTTTGTTGTCTTCTCTCCCAGATTCGCAGATATAAATCATCGCTGTAGAGTAAACATGTTTGCCTCTGTGAGCTGCTCTTAGACACTAATTGGCAGCACTGGGGATAATTTATGTGTCTTGCTGCTGCTTGTTATTGTAATTATCCTCCCTATCTTCTGGCGTTATCTCCTCCTGCTCCTCCCCGGTTCTCGGAAGCTTAAATCACGTGATCTCCGACACTGCCAGTGGTATTTTTTCCCCGTATATATTTGGTGAAACTCAGTGGTTCTCTGAGAAAAAAAATATGTATATCAAGAAGTTGATGGAAAAATTAAGTCTTTTAAAAATTGTGGGGAGGGGGGGTCAATATTGTTGTCAGTTCACATGTTCGTTATCTGACGCATTACATCACAAATCTTATGACGACGTTTCGGTCCGTCCTCGACCCTTATCCAATCAGTTGCGGCTTGACAGTGGTCCAGGATGGACCAAAACATCAAGAGGTTCCTCTCCTAAGTGCGGGTTTTTGGTGAAATGTTCCAGCCACGATATTGTGACTTTTTAAAGCTTTCGGACGCATTACCCTCGTCGTTCTCTGTATATATTTTACACAATTTTATCTTAGGTCAGAGGAGGTTGCATAAATCCATGAAAACGCGTGTTTAACTACGAGTAAGTGTGACATATTTAGCAGGAGGGTGTTTTGGCAGGTATGATCAACGTTGGAATCTGCAGGTATATCGGGCGTGGTGTGTGGAGCTGGACTGTGGCGTCTATCATCATAGTTTGTACTACAACGAAGTATACCTGGAGTATAACTGAAGAGGGTTTCGGGGGTCAACGCCCCCGCGGCCCGGTCTGATACCAGACATTTTTTGTGAGTTGGATGAAATGGCGAATTGGTTAGGTTAGGTTTGTCAGGAAGCAAGACAAGTGTTTCCTGATGCGGGTCTTAGTTACCTACAAGTAGGAAGGTACAGTCGCAAGTTGATAAATAAGCTTGTATTTGAACACAAGGCGAAACGTTGTACCAATAAAAACATGCTCAGCGACCTGTGTCTGTAAATCTTGTTGAAGGAAGTGATGGAACTGTTGAAACAACGACATTTTATATCGTCGAGAAATCATGTAATGTTCAATAAATATCTGCGGAAAGAAATTACAAAGTAGAAATGTTTTAACTTTAAACTTGAGCATACAAGAAATATTTGTCCACCTTCACACAAGAGGAGCATAAGGAGACTTCTACATATTATTATCCTTTATGCAAAGGTTTGTATATATGTATATATATATATATATATATAATATATATATATATATATATATATATATATATATATATATATATATATATATATATATATATATATATATATATATATATATATATATATATGCAAAAAGATCACAGTAAACAGGTGATATCAAAATATGCAAAACAACCACTATGAAAAAATAGAAGAAGGCTTATAAAGAGGCAGAATACACCTCACAGTCACATCACACTAACAAAGACAACACCTCACAGTAGCGTAACATCTCACGACTCTGTGAAGAGGAACATAAGAAAAGACCTGAAACTCTTCCCAAGAATTAAGATTAGTCCAATTTATCATTAAATTCTTCCCAAATTTTATTAATTATAAATGAATCCAATTTATATAAACCAAAAGAAATATTCATATTATTTTCAAAACTGCTTTTAATGAAACATGATTCTATTATATTCCTCTCAACCATGGACTTGCTTGATACAACCTTCTCAGCATTTTGAAAATCAATTGGATGGTTAAAGTCTCTCACATGAATAAATAGAGCATTAGAATCTTGTCCAGTTCTAATGCTATATTTATGTTGATTTAATCTTAGTTCAAGACTTTTACCAGTTTGACCATATATTTTTTTTGTTGGGTTCAGAATAATTTTTGCAAAATTATTGCATACTCATATTTTCGCTTGCCCTATTCGGCAAGACGAGCGTTGCTATTTAAGCCAAAATCGGAACTTCTACATATTCGGCACGACTATATATATATATATATATATATATATATATATATATATATATATATATATATATATATATATATATATATATATATATACATATATCTATATATATTCAAGACAAGCCACGGGGATAAAAATCTTCAACTCAAGTACGTCATCAGGAGCTATGCAATGTTGCAAGAGTAACAACAGGAGAAATGAGGGGAAGTTTTCTCAGAGTAAGGTAGGTAACGTGGTGACGCCAGCCAGATGTCCCGTACCTCGATTGCTAGTGCACTCAGCTCACACACTGAGGTCCGTGGTTCGATCCCCGGTAGGGTTGGAAAACATATGGACATATTTCCATAAGACACCTGCTGTTCCTGTTCACCCATCTGTAAAATGGGTACCTGGGTGTTATGGACTGGTGTGGGTCGCATCCTGGGACAAAATTGACCTAATTTTTCCGAAATGCTCAGCATAACAAGGGGCTTTCTATATAGTAGTATGTCATTGATGTCAGCTAGGCCTGTATACCTTGTACATGTACTTGTAGAAATAAATATATTATTTTTATTATTCTTATATGGTCAGGACTGGTCATTCGACATAATAGATTACGAATGGGTAGGAGTGGTGAAGAGAGAGGATAAGTGGGTAAGGAACGGTGCCAGTACTGCCATCTGGCTAGTGTCACCTCGCTGCCGTACTCTGAGAAAGCTTTCCCTCATTCCTCCTGTTGATACTCTTGCAATATTGCATAGCTCCTGATGACGCAGGGAGACCAGTGAAAGTACCTGAGCTGAAGATTTCCATCCACCGTGGCTTCTCTTGCACCAGAGAGAGATATACCCCCATGAACAAGAGATAGTCACCCTCGTGCACCAGACAGATGCACCCAAGTGCACCACAGAGATACATTCTCGTGCCCCGCAGAGAAATATACCACGTGCACCACACAGAGATACACCCCGTGCACCACACAGAGATACACCCCGTGCACCACAGATACACCCCGTGCACCACAGATACACCTCGTGCACCACAGATACACCCCGTGCACTACAGATACACCCCGTGCACCACAGATACACCCCGTGCACCACATATACACCCCGTGCACCACAGATACACCCCGTGCACCAAAGATACACCCCGTGCAACACAGATACACCCCGTGCACCACAGATACACCCCCGTGCACCACAGATACACCCCGTGCACCACAGATACACCCCGTGCACCAAAGATACACCCCGTGCACCACAGATACACCCGTGCACCACAGATACACCCCGTGCACCACAGATACACCCCGTGCACCCAGATACACCCCGTGCACCACAGATACACCCGTGCACCACAGATACACCCGTGCACCACAGATACACCCCGTGCACCACAGATACACCCCCGTGCACCAAAGATACACCCCGTGCACCACAGATACACCCCGTGCACCACAGATACACCCCGTGCACCAAAGATACACCCGTGCACCACAGATACACCCCGTGCACCAAAGATACACCCCGTGCACCACAGATACACCCCGTGCACCACAAATACACCCCGTGCACCACAGATACACCCGTGCACCACAGATACACCCCGTGCACCACAGATACACCCCGTGCACCAAAGATACACCCCGTGCACCACAGATACACCCCGTGCACCACAGATACACCCCCGTGCACCACAGATACACCCCCGTGCACCAAAGATACACCCGTGCACCACAGATACACCCCGTGCACCACAGATACACCCCGTGCACCAAAGATACACCCGTGCACACAGATACACCCCGTGCACCAAAGATACACCCCGTGCACCACAGATACACCCCCGTGCACCACAAATACACCCCCGTGCACCACAGATACACCCCGTGCACCACAGATACACCCCCGTGCACCACAGATACACCCCCGTGCACCAAAGATACACCCGTGCACCAAAGATACACCCGTGCACCACAGATACACCCGTGCACCACAGATACACCCGTGCACCACAGATACACCCCGTGCACCACAGATACACCCCCGTGCACCACAGATACACCCCCGTGCACCAAAGATACACCCCGTGCACCAAAGATACACCCCCGTGCACCACAGATACACCCCGTGCACCACAGATACACCCCGTGCACCACAGATACACCCCGTGCACCAAAGATACACCCCGTGCACCACAGATACACCCCGTGCACCACAGATACACCCCGTGCACCACAGATACACCCGTGCACCACAGATACACCCCGTGCACCACAGATACACCCCGTGCACCACAGATACACCCCGTGCACCACAGATACACCCCGTGCACCACAGATACACCCCGTGCACCACAGATACACCCCGTGCACCACATACATGTTTGTCACAGAAGTTATTATCCCGGTTGTCAATAACGGGGAAAAAAAACTAATCGTTCAATGAGTTTAAACAAACTTCTCAAACTTCAATTATCTTCAGTTAGTAACGGGAGAACTGAGCTGCAAAATTCATACGCAAAAAATATCGTAGAAGATGACCAGCTCAATTCAGCTACAAGAGATGTATATATACAAGAAATATCTAATATACAGAATAGGTGCTGCTAAAAAAAAATTTTGACTCTGGAAAATGGCCGAAAATGGCTGCTAAAATGGCCTAAAATGGCTGCTAAAGTGGCCGAAAATGGTTGCTAAAATGGCTGTTAAAATGGCTGAAAATGGCTGCTAAAATGGCTGAAAATGGCTGCTAAAATGGCTGAAAATGGCTGCTAAAATGGCTGAAAATGGCTGCTAAAATGGCTGAAAATGGCTGCCAAAATGGCCGAAAATGGCTGCTAAAATGGCCGAAAATGGCTGCTAAAATGGCTGTTAAAATGGCTGAAAATGGCTGCTAAAATGGCTGAAAATGGCTGCTAAAATGGCTGCTAAAATGGCTGAAAATGGCTGCTAAAATGGCTGAAAATGGCTGCCAAAATGGCCGAAAATGGCTGCCAAAATGGCTGAAAATATAACGTTGCTGAAGACAACAGCTGGAAGTGTCTGGTGAGAAAAATTATCGTTGTTATTTATTGTTCTAATATATTCTTAGGGAAGTGCTAAACCCTTGAGGGTTATGCAGTCCCTGGAAAATAAAAAGCAACGTAAACACCCCATAACACCCTGAATATTTTCCCCCTCCATGTGGCCTCGCCTTCCTCCTGGCCTCGCCTTCCTCCTGGCCTCGCCTTCCTCCTGGCCTCGCCTTCCTCCTGGCCTCGCCTTCCTCCTGGCCTCGCCTTCCTCCTGGCCTCGCCTTCCTCCTGGTCTCGCCTTCCTCCTGGTCTCGTCTTCCTCTTGGTATCGCCTTCCTCCTGGTCTCGCCTTCCTCCTGGTATCGCCTTCCTCCTGGTATCGCCTTCCTCCTGGTATCGCCTTCCTCCTGGTCTCGCCTTCCTCCTGGTCTCGCCTTCCTCCTGGTCTCGCTTTCCTCCTGGTCTCGCCTTCCTCCTGGCCTCGCCTTCCTCCTGGCCTCGCCTTCCTCCTGGTCTCGCCTTCCTCCTGGTCTCGCCTTCCTCCTGGCCTCGCCTTCCTCCTGGCCTCGTATTCCTCCTGGCCTCGCCTTCCTCCTGGTCTCGCCTTCCTCCTGGTCTCGCCTTCCTCCTGGTCTCGTCTTCCTCTTGGTATCGCCTTCCTCCTGGTCTCGCCTTCCTCCTGGTATCGCCTTCCTCCTGGCCTCGCCTTCCTCCTGGTCTCGCCTTCCTCCTGGTATCGCCTTCCTCCTGGTCTCGCCTTCCTCCTGGTCTCGCCTTCCTCCTGGCCTCGCCTTTCCTCCTGGCCTCGCCTTTCCTCCTGGCCTCGCCTTTCCTCCTGGCCTCGCCTTTCCTCCTGGCCTCGCCTTTCCTCCTGGCCTCGCTTTCTCCTGGCCTCGTCTTTCCTCCTGGCCTCGCCTTTCTTCCTGGCCTCGCCTTTCCTCCTGGCCTCGCCTTTCCTCCTGACCTCGCCTTTCCTCCTGGCCTCGCCTTTCCTCCTGGCCTCGCCTTTCCTCCTGGCCTCGCCTTTCCTCCTGGCCTCGCCTTTCCTCCTGGCCTCGCCTTTCCTCCTGGCCTCGCCTTTCCTCCTGGCCTCGCCTTTCCTCCTGGCCTCGCCTTTCCTCCTGGCCTCGCTTTCTCCTGGCCTCGCCTTTCCTCCTGGCCTCGCCTTTCTTCCTGGCCTCGCCTTTCCTCCTGGCCTCGCCTTTCCTCCTGGCCTCGCCTTTCCTCCTGGCCTCGCCTTCCCTCGTGGCCTCGCCTTTCCTTCTGGCCTCGTCTTTCCTCCTGGCCTCGCCTTTCCTCCTGGCCTCGCCTTTCCTCGTGGCCTCGCCTTTCCTCCTGGCCTCGCCTTTCCTCCTGGCCTCGCCTTTCTTCCTGGCCTCGCCTTTCCTCCTGGCCTCGCCTTTCCTCCTGGCCTCGCCTGGGGATATTGACAGCATCTCTCTCCACGTATCCTTAATAAATTCAAGCGACGTATCGGCATTGGTTTTACGCATATAACAAATCTCTGGCTATTTATCGCCCGCTAGGTTTTCTTTCAAGATTTCTCTATTTTCTAGAATATATATATATATATATATATATATATATATATATATATATATATATATCGTGCCGAATAGGTAAAACTTGCGATTTTGGCTTAAATAACAAGGCTCTTCTTGTTGAATAAGAAAAGCGAAAATGTGTGTATGCAATAATGCAGTGGACACTTCGATGAATTAAAAAAAACCATGTGGAGACGAGCACAGTGAAAAAAAAAAGTTTGCATATTTCGATTTTTGTCCGAGTTCGTCTTCAGTAGAATATAAAAGTGATTAAGTTTGGGTTTTATATTACCGACGGTAAACTATACCGACACTAGAGATAAAGCGTATAAAATAGAAAAGTAGACACAAATGCGGTATAATACGATCCTTTATTAACTACGTTTCGCCCACATAAAGGGTTTTATCAAGTCAAGTGAGTACATATGGGGAGCATATGTTGAAGTTGACTGAGAATACGTCGGATTTGAGAAAGACTTGCCCAGCATGGGCCAGTAGGTTTGTTGCTGTATGGGGTAACGTTGAAGTTTCCTGGCAAGACGTTCACTTATGTAGTAAAAGACGTTGTTCTGGGTGAAACTGTTGGATGTATAGATGAGAGATGATTCCAAGATCCTGCGGCACTGTGTGTCTTCCCTGGCGATGAGACTTGACTCACAGTAAACACAAAGGCGACCACAAGAGCGTCACAATAAACACACAAGACCTGACAACAGCGTCACCGTCGGCCAGAGATCAGTGTTTGTGAATATTTCGCCTGCTCTTGCGAATTCCTAGCATATATATATATATATATATATATATATATATATATATATATATATATATATATATATATATATATATATATATATATGAATATATATATATATATAAATATAAATATATATATATATATATATATATATATATATATATTTTTTTTTTTTTTTTATTAACACATCGGCCGATTCCCACCAAGGCAGGGTGGCCCGAAAAAGAAAAACTTTCATCATCATTCACTCCATCACTGTCTTGCCAGAAGGGTGCTTTACACTACAGTTATAAAACTGCAACATTAACACCCCTCCTTCAGAGTGCCGGCACTGTACTTCCCATCTCCAGAACTCAAGTCCGGCCTGCCGGTTTCCTGAATCCCTTCATAAATGTTACTTTGCTCACACTCCAACAGCACGTCAAGTATTAAAAACCATATGCCTCCATTCACTCCTATCAAATACGCTCACACATGCTTGCTGGAAGTCCAAGCCCCTCGCACACAAAACTTCCTTTACCCCCTCCCTCCAACCTTTCCTAGGCCGACCCCTACCCCGCCTTCCCTCCACTACAGATTTATACACTCTCGAAGTCACTCTGTCTCGTTCCATTCTCTCTACATGTCCAAACCACCTCAACAACCCCTCCTCAGCTCTCTGAACAATCGTTTTGGTAATCCCGCACCTCCTCCTAATTTCCAAACTCCGAATTCTCTGCATTATATTCACACCACACATTGACCTCAGACATGACATCTCCACTGCCTCCAGCCTTCTCCTCGTTGCAACATTCATCACCCATGCTTCACACATATATATATATATATATATATATATATATATATATATATATATATATATATATATATATATATATATATATATATATATATATATCCACTCTTTCCCAGGTAGATTTGTTTGCTACCTGATAAAGCCCACTTTGTGAGCGAAACGTCAATAAAGAATCCCATTATAATCCATTTGTATTTCTTTCTCACGTGTAGTCCGGCGACTGACTAATATTGTGTGTTCTCTACCACAGTGCACGTCTCAGGACCCAACACTCAAACATGCCACGAGAGGGAAAGTGAGTGGGGCAGGAGAATAGAATACGTGGAAATAGGAAGACTGGAAGCAGGAGAAATACAAAGAACAAAAGGAGAAAGAGTTAAAACAGAGTGATGGAAAAAAAAGAATATTAGTTAAAGTGGGAATAGAAAGAATGAAACTTTTTGAAGAATAGTGAGTGAGTGTGTGTGTGTGTGTGTGTGTACTCACCTATTTGTGGTTGCAGGGGTCGAGTCATAGTTCCTGGCCCCCGCCTCTTCACTGATCGCTACTAGGTCCTCTCTCTCCCTGCTCCATGAGCTTTATCAAACCTCATCATAAAACTGTGTATGGTTCCTGCCTCCACTACGTCACTTTCTAGCCAATTCTACTTCCTGACAACTCAATGACTGAAGAAATACTTCCTAACATCCCTTTGATTCATAGGAGTCTTCGAACTCCAATTGTGACCCCTTGTTTCTGTGTCCCCTCTCTGGAACATCTTGTCTCTGTCCACCTTATATATTCCTTGTAGTATTTTATATGTCGTTATCATGTCTCCCCTAACCCTCCTGTTCTCTAGTGTGTGTGCGTGTGTGTGTGTGAGCGCGCGCGGGCGTGTGTGTGTGTGTGTGAATGTGTGTGAGTGTGTGTGTGAGTGTGAGTGTGTGAGTGTGAGTGTGTGTGAGTGTGTGTGAGTGTGTGTGAGTGTGTGTGAGTGTGTGTGAGTGTGTGTGTGAGTGTTTGTGTGAGTGTGTGAGTGTGTGTGAGTGTGTGTGTGTGTGAGTGTGTGTGTGAGTGTGTGTGTGAGTGTGTGTGTGAGTGTGTGAGTGTGTGTGAGTGTGTGTGAGTGTGTGTGAGTGTGTGTGAGTGTGTGTGTGTGAGTGTCTGAGTGTGTGTGAGTGTGTATGTGTGTGTGTGTGTGTGTGTGAGTGTGTGTGTGTGTGTGTGAGTGTGTGAGTGTGTGTGAGAGAAGACGCAAGTTGGAAATTGAGAAGAGTGACAAATAGGAGGTGAGTGAAGGTGGGGGGAGGAAGGAAGGTGCCTGTCCACTTCCTGCAACAATATTGCAGCAAAAATGAAGACGTTTGCAATTCGTTGCAGAAATAGAAAAGCTGTGGGACGCTACATAACATCTTGCAAGGCTGCCTCTCTCAATACCTTCCTCAGATGCGTGAATGTATGAAACTGTGATGACTGATCTAAGGTATTTTGTCAAGTGTTGAGGCAACGGTGCAGGGGTGAGAGAGAGAGAGAGAGAGAGAGGGAGGAGATGGTTCGAAAGGGATGGATGAGGAGGAGGAGAAGCAGCAGAAACAGTAGGAGCAGGAGGAAAAGTAGGAGCAGGAGGAACAGTAGGAGGACGAGCAAGAGCAGGAGCAGTATTATTATTATTATTTAAAAAAACAAGTTGACTGCTTAAATCACTCAACACAACACTTGTCATAAAATACACACAAGGGTAATAAAAAACAAAGCAACGAACATAAACATTCAACTCAAATAAACACAATCATATCAAGTTAATATAACCAACATCAGTTAAAAGACTCTCCTAAGAGTTCTCCGAGGTCCCTACAGGCACCTTGGTTATAATAAAAACCATAATGGAGGAGGAAAATGCCCAAGTCGCAGGCTAACTATTAAAACAAGTTTCCACATTTAGATACACGTCACAAGGTATACAAACATGGAGAGGATCGCCTGTCATCAGGTGACTATGGGCGTGGCAGGTGTGCAGGAAATGGAGGGAGACATTAAGGGCCAAGAAGTAAGTGGGACGGAGGAAGGAGGGGAAGGAAACAAGGAAGGAAGAAACGGTCAAAATATAAAGGGTCGAGAAGCAAGGGAAAGAAGAAAGAGGTGTAAGGGGGACCGAGGAAAGAGAGGAGACAAGAAACACTGCAGCTTCGAATATTCTCCACCCCGAGGCTTGTTGACCCGGAAAAAATGGCTCAGAATTTGCTTTCAGTTTTCAGCCACTCGGAGGCTGAGTCACTTTCATCTGGGGAGAAGCTTCGTTGAATCAAGACGTTGAATATCCTCGTTTTATAACTTATAAATAAGAATCCTGCGTTAATACTGTCTGGTGGTTGTCGTGGCTCCAGAGACGGTGTTGTCGTGGCTCGAGACGGTGTTGTCGTGGCTCCAGAGACGGTGTTGTTGTGACTCCAGAGACGGTGTTGTCGTGGCTCCAGAGAAGGTGTTGTCGTGGCTCCAGAGACGGTGTTGTCGTGGCTCCAGAGACGGTGTTGTCGTGGCTCCAGAGACGGTGTTGTTGTGACTCCAGAGACGGTGTTGTCGTGGCTCCAGAGACGGTGTTGTCGTGGCTCGAGACGGTGTTGTCGTGGCTCCAGAGACGGTGTTGTCGTAGCTCCAGAGACGGTGTTGTCGTGGCTCGAGACGGTGTTGTCGTGACTCCAGAGACGGTGTTGTCGTGGCTCCAGAGACGGTGTTGTCGTGGCTCCAGAGACGGTGTTGTCGTGGCTCCAGAGACGGTGTTGTCGTGGCTCCAGAGACGGTGTTGTCGTGGCTCCAGAGACGGTGTTGTCGTGGCTCCAGAGACGGTGTTGTTGTGACTCCAGAGACGGTGTTGTCGTGGCTCCAGAGACGGTGTTGTCGTGGCTCCAGAGACGGTGTTGTCGTGGCTCCAGAGACGGTGTTGTCGTGGCTCCAGAGACGGTGTTGTCGTGGCTCCAGAGACGGTGTTGTTGTGGCTCCAGAGACGGTGTTGTCGTGGCTCCAGAGATGGTGTTGTCGTGGCTCCAGAGACGGTGTTGTCGTGGCTTCAAGGACAGTGTTGTGGTCTGGTCGTTCTTATTGTTTATGAGTTGCTGGGTAAAGACTGATTATGGCGATTTGTGGTCGTGGATGTGGAATGACTGAGGTGTAGTGGTGGGTGTAGAATGACTGAAGTCTGGCTTGAACAAGCCTGCCAACCCACACACACAGACCTGCCACCAGCTTGAACAAGCCACACACACTCACACACACACACACAGACCTACCACCAGCCATGTTAATTACCTTTATAAACGGCTTGACAATGTACACTTTATATGATAATGGCTTCCTTAGGATAAGCAATTCTGGTCGGACGGGTTAATTAACTAATTTTGGGAGGACCTAATTAGCCACGAGTCACAAGCATTTGTGCGTAATTTGGCCTCATTTGCATATACTCACTTGGTATATACGGACCCTTGCAACAGGAGTCCACATCATGGGCGGAATAACGAGAACATCGCTGCAAAAAGTTACGTTATTTCTTTTCGTGTCAAGTTACATTCATGAATTTTTGTTCGAATTTTTTTTTTCCAACGTGAATTTAAAGCAATTTTTTGTTGTTGTTAAGATTTGTCCGGAAGATGAAAGTGAAAAAAAAATCACGGCGACATATGTATACCGTGTGGGTTTAGCGCTTCTAATGAGAAAATGAAAAACAAAATCTCACATCAGTTCTACTGGTCGGAGATGACCAATGTGAGACCACAAGTTTCCACTAGGAGACCAAGTCTCCACTGGGGGACCACCAAGTCCCTAGTGGATGATAAATTACCTCTCGGGTACAGCTGGTCATTCACCAGGGGGACGGTCCCACTCACACGGGGTCCCCTCAGTCTCTTGTGTGGGAGTCGACTCGTTCCTCACACGGGGTCCCCTTGGTTCATTATCTCGCCTGAGAGACTCTTCATGACGCTGTTTTTACCACTACGGTGAAGAACACGATATACAGGACGAGGTGCAGAGGCAGCCAGTGGGTCCACCTCATTATTCTCAAATCGTTATTCTGCTGTTTATAAGAACTTTGATCAGTAAAATAGCTTCAGTATTTTTATCCTTTTCTTCTTCTAGCAGAAGAGAAAATTCCTTATTGTCTTCCGAGATCAATGTTACATTAAGTTGAGATCGGTCTTCTCCAACTCAAGTCTTGACTGGACTTGACTGGACTTGACTGGACTTGACTGGACTTGACTGGACTTGACTGGACGCGTTGCCATCTGGTTCCAGTTGGTTATATTCCTCATTAAGTTCAACAATTTTGAGCCTCGGGGCGCTTCTTGGCAGCCAGCTGTTCAGCTCTCACAAGCTGGTGTCCACATGTTCATGTGGTCGACACATGCTGCGTGTTTCATGTGGTCGACACACACTGCGTGTTTCATGTGGTCGACACACACTGCGTGTTTCATGTGGTCGACACACACTGCGTGTTTCATGTGGTCGACACACGCTGCGTGTTTCATGTGGTCGACACACGCTGCGTGTTTCATGTGGTCGATACACGCTGAGTGTTTCATGTGGTCGACACACGCTGAGTGTTTCATGTGGTCGACACGCTGAGTGTTTCATGTGGTCGAAAACGCTGCTTGTTTCATGTGGTCGACACGCTGAGTGTTTCAGTGGTCGAACACGCTGCGTGTTTCATGTGGTCGACACTGCGTGTTTCATGTGTCGACACAACTCGCGTGTTTCATGTGGTCGAACACGCTGCGTGTTTCATGGGTCGACACAGCTGAGTGTTTCTGGGTCGACACAGCTGCGTGTTTCAGGTGGTCGCACACACTCGCGTGTTTCATGTGGTCGACACACACTGCGTGTTTCATTGAGTCGACACAGCTGCGGTTTCATGGTCGACACACGCGCGTGTTTCATGTGGTCGACACAACTGCGTGTTTCATGTGGTCGACACACTGCGTGTTTCATGTGGTCGAACACACTGCGTGTTTCATGTGTCGACACACGCTGCGTGTTTCATGTGGTCGACACGCTGAGTGTTTCATGTGGTCGACACACGCTGCGTGTTTCAGGTGGCTCGACTACACACTGCGTGTTTCATGTGGTCGACACACTGCGTGTTTCATTGGTCGACACCGCTGCGTGTTTCATGTGGTCGACACACGCAGCGTGTTTCATTGGTCGACACGCAGCGTGTTTCATGTGTCGACACACTGCGTGTTTCATGTGGTCGACACACGCAGCGTGTTTCATGTGGTCGACACACGCTGCGTGTTTCATGTGGTCGACACACCTGTGTGTTTCAGGTGGTCGACACACACTGCGTGTTTCATGTGGTCGACACACGCTGCGTGTTTCATGTGGTCGACACACGCTGCGTGTTTCATGTGGTCGATACACGCTGAGTGTTTCATGTGGTCGACACACGCTGAGTGTTTCATGTGGTCGACACACGCTGAGTGTTTCATGTGGTCGAAAAACGCTGCTTGTTTCATGTGGTCGACACACGCTGAGTGTTTCATGTGGTCGACACACGCTGCGTGTTTCATGTGGTCGACACACACTGCGTGTTTCATGTGGTAGACACACACTGCGTGTTTCATGTGGTCGACACACGCTGCGTGTTTCATGTGGTCGACACACGCTGAGTGTTTCATGTGGTCGACACACGCTGCGTGTTTCAGGTGGTCGACACACACTGCGTGTTTCATGTGGTCGACACACACTGCGTGTTTCATGTGGTCGACACACGCTGCGTGTTTCATGTGGTCGACACACGCAGCGTGTTTCATGTGGTCGACACACGCAGCGTGTTTCATGTGGTCGACACACACTGCGTGTTTCATGTGGTCGACACACGCAGCGTGTTTCATGTGGTCGACACACGCTGCGTGTTTCATGTGGTCGACACACGCTGCGTGTTTCATGTGGTCGACACACACTGCGTGTTTCATGTGGTAGACACACGCTGCGTGTTTCATGTGGTCGACACACGCTGCGTGTTTCATGTGGTCGACACACGCTGAGTGTTTCATGTGGTCGACACACGCTGAGTGTTTCATGTGGTCGACACACGCTGAGTGTTTCATGTGGTCGAAAAACGCTGCTTGTTTCATGTGGTCGACACACGCTGCGTGTTTCATGTGGTCGACACACGCTGCGTGTTTCATGTGGTCGACACACACTGCGTGTTTCATGTGGTAGACACACGCTGCGTGTTTCATGTGGTTGACACACGCTGCGTGTTTCATGTGGTCGATACACGCTGAGTGTTTCATGTGGTCGACACACGCTGAGTGTTTCATGTGGTCGACACACGCTGAGTGTTTCATGTGGTCCAAAAACGCTGCTTGTTTCATGTGGTCGACACACGCTGCGTGTTTCATGTGGTCGACACACGCTGCGTGTTTCATGTGGTCGACACACGCTGCGTGTTTCATGTGGTCGACACACGCTGAGTGTTTCATGTGGTCGACACACGCTGCGTGTTTCATGTGGTCGACACACCTGCGTTTTCATGTGGTCGACACACGCTGAGTGTTTCATGTGGTCGACACACGCTGAGTGTTTCATGTGGTCGACACACGCTGAGTGTTTCATGTGGTCGACACACGCTGAGTGTTTCATGTGGTCGACACACACTGCGTGTTTCATGTGGTCGACACACGCTGAGTGTTTCATGTGGTCGACACACGCTGAGTGTTTCATGTGGTCGACACACGCTGCGTGTTTCAGGTGGTCGACACACACTGCGTGTTTCATGTGGTCGACACACACTGCGTGTTTCATGTGGTCGACACACGCTGCGTGTTTCATGTGGTCGACACACGCTGCGTGTTTCATGTGGTCGACACACACTGCGTGTTTCATGTGGTCGACACACGCTGCGTGTTTCATGTGGTCGACACACGCTGCGTGTTTCATGTGGTCGACACACGCTGCGTGTTTCATGTGGTCGACACACGCTGCGTGTTTCATGTGGTCGACACACGCTGCGTGTTTTCCCCACAACAACGTAATAACAATTATCCAGGTTAACGAGGACAGTGTAATCGTTATCCTTCACCTGTAATTGATCGTTAACTGATTGAGCTTCTCCTAATAGATCCATTACGACGGCTTTAAGGTCTGTCAAGTCATTATTCAATATTCCTTTTTCTTGCTTGAAATGTGACTAGGTGGTCATTGGTCTAAGCCGGGGAGTGACATGGACTTGCCTCGCATGGGTCAGTAGGCCTGCTGCAGTGTTCCTTCTTTCTTATGGGGTTATAATGCCGCGGCCTTCACAGAGCTCCATCGTATTTTCCAGCAGTTAAATTTGCTTTCCTACTTGTTTAAAATAATCCTCAGTTTCCATCAAGTCATTATCCAATTCGTTGTTCCTTACTTCCTGCGAATATTCCTCACGTCTACTCTAGGACAATTGGTGTTGCATGGTGGTTAGGATAGTGCCATGGCTTTCACAGCGCTTCATCGTATGTTCCAGCAGCTGAATTTTGACCTCAGCTTATTGAAAATCTTCCTCTTCTTCCACAATGGGTCTTTCTAGCTGCTGGACAAACTAATTTTCATTCTTTCGCAATTTTCCTTTTCAATCTTTAAAGCGCTTTCCAGCCCTGTCTCATCACACGAGTCTGACGAGCTGTCTTACCGAAGATCATCACATAAGTCATCGTACCATAAGTCATCATCCCATTACCTACCCAGAGGGCAGCACTTCCCCAGAGGGTAACACCTTTCCAGAGGGCAGCACCTCCCCAGAGGGCAGCACTTCCCCAGAGGGTAACACCTTTCCAGAGGGCAGCACCTTTCCAGAGGGCAGCACCTCCCCAGAGAGCAGAACCTCCTCAGAGGGCAGCACCTCCCCAGAGAGAAGCACCTCCCCAGAGAGCAGCACCTCCTCAGAGGGCAGCACCTCCCCAGAGAGCAGCACCTCCCCAGAGAGCAGTACCTCTTCGGATGACTATCAATTTCAGGAAAAATAAAGGAATTTTAAACAGACAAGAATCAGTTTTCCTTTTCTATGCCCGAATATTGGGAATATTTGAATATTTAATACAGAAGAGAATACTGAGATAATTATTCCAAAGAATACTTAGGAGGCTGTAATACAAGTAATATCTGTGAAAACTGACAGACAAGGAATCATCAGGAAAAACGTTTTCGAGAATATTCTGGGACAATTCATTTACGGCGAATATACATGGATTCATTCAGAGGGAATATTTTGGAATATTACATTATATGAAAAGTCGTCAGCGATATTCACGAGAGAATATTTAGAATATCTAGAAAAGCGATTTAGTAAAAGTCCAGTGAAGACTAAACGACTATTGCAATGATATATTCCTAAAAAAATTCATCTTCAAAATTCTGATTCCTCGTATACTGGACCACGTACCATGGAACACGCACCATGGAACACGTACCATGAACCACGTACCCCGAACAATCACCATGGAACACTCACCATGGAGCACACACCATGGAACATGTACCATGAAATACACACCAATGAACACAAAATAGAACAAATCATCCATCTAGCATGGTACTTCCGTTCCTCGCATAGGATTTTGAACACAATTCATAAATATACGTTGTTTAGGTTAGGTTAGGTTAGGCTAGGTTAGGCTGGGCTGGGCTGGGTTAGGTTAGGTTTAATTTCCGCCTATAACAAAAATGCGTCTATTTGTCGTACCGTAAAGTTACAGTAGCCACTTACAATCTTACTGCTACAGTCATGCACTTGACGTTCTTCGGATGATATACTGGCGTTCACTGGAAGAACGGGCTGGACACAGAGAGAGATATAAGAACATAAGAAAGGAAGAACACTGCAGCAGGCCTACTGGCCCATACTAAGCAAGTCTTTTTCAAACCTAAACCAACAAAAATATTTGCCAAACCAATTCTCAGTGGTATCTAAGGAATAATCTTTGATAGAAGTATTGACTCGTGTGCAAGACCCACTCAATACGTTACAGCAGAAGCTGTAGAAGTTGGCTGATACAAGTGCCCTTGTGTACTAGTTTGTCTCCAGACTGGAGAACGGAGGATCAAGCCTCCACCACTCGTGTTGGATTATAGATACGTCAAATATAACAAGAATATATTAGAGAACGTTTCGCGCAGGACTGAGCTTGCTTTTTCTCTCTCTCTCTCTCAACTAGTAAGATGTCTGGAATCAATGGTAATTGCTCAGGATTGATTAACAGTAGAGATGGAAGCGTGAGTGTCTAGTGCTGTGTACCACAGCTGTGTCATGGTAGTGTGTGCTGTGTACCACAGCTGTGTGATGAGTGTGTGTGTGTGGGGGGGGGGGGAGATTGCCGAGGCCGCTTAAGACATTCAGCACCGGGAGTGATGTGGGCTCGATCTTCCGTCCATTAATCGCCAGCCAGAAACCCTACTCTTTCAGCCAGGCTTGCCCGTGTCTAAATAGATATCCATGCCCTGGGCCACCTCTGTGCCGCCCCGGGCCGTTCCTATGCCGACCAGGGTCTCCCCTGAGCCACCCCGGGCCGCCCAAAGGGTTGCGCCACTAACTGCGACGTGAGGCCTGAATATCCATCTCTTGAGCCGTGATCACTGCTGTCCCTTTGTAGCTTCTCTGAATGCTTGGTGATACAGTGAACTACAGTAGCCCTCACCTGGCGTACCTGAGGGCTAGCCCCTGGGGCTGGGGCTGGTGGGGAGAGTGGATATGGGAGATGGGTCAGGCGGGAAAGACTGGCTGTGGGAGATGACAGAACTAGATAGTGTCTGTGGGAGATGGCAGGAGGGGTGGAGAGAGGGAACAGCATTTAGACTCGATCCAAGAAAGGGGATGACAACTCAGATTCCTCGGATCAAGAGCGATTCACCCTCCCTTGAAGATACCGTCTTCCTCCAAGAATCACCGAGGTTGGAGTAGTGCCTTGTTTCTCACATAGTGGGTCGCGGCCCCTGCCTTCCACTCTTCTTACTTGAAAGAAGCGTGTAGCAACGCAGGACGCGGTCACCAACAGTCTAGCTGGTCAGAGAAGGTGCTGCGGTGAGTGGACATAGTATCCAACCTCCTCACTCCTTCCGATATCCAGAGCAGACACGACAGAGTACACAGACACACAGACACACACACAGACACACACAGACACACACACACACAGACACACACACAGACACACACACACACAGACACAGACACACAGACACACACACACACACACACACACAGACACAACATAATACACAGACACAGCAGAATACACACATCATAATACACAGACACAGCAGAATACACTGACACGACAAAATACGCCAAATGAGCAACATAATCACAACACACTATTATAATTGCAACAGGTAGCAACATAACTGCAACACTATCAACATAAATGCAACACACGCATCATTATCCCTAACATACAAGACATAATTGCAACACATTACAACTAACACATTTGCAACAAACATCTGCAACATTCGCGACATAGTTGCAACATTTGTGAAATAACTGCAACATTCGCTATATTATAATTGCAACATCCGCTACATTATAACTGCAACATTCGTAACATAATTGCAACCTTCGCGACATTACGCCATTGCAAATGTATTTACGATAATCTGGTCAGCCCTCAATGTCTCATTGACCGTTCAATAATTGTGTGGAGACTGTCACTTGCAGAGCTGCCCAGGGTGAGAGAGAGAGAGAGAGAGAGAGAGAGAGAGTGGTGTGTTTGTGTGTTGTGTACGGTAGTTGCCTGCCTTAATGCAGGCAAGCCTGCGAGTGTTGTGTTGAGGCAGTTGTTCAGTCTGATGTTGATTTCCTTTGTACGCTTGTTGCCTTTGTGTACGTTGCAGGCTGCTGCAGTGCGTTCTGCGGGCTGCCACACTGAGCTGTCAGTGTACGCATAATGTTCACAGTACGCTAAGTTACCCTCATGTCAACAAATGTTTCTCGCACCGCTGTCTCGTGGGGCAATGGATTTTTATTGTTTTTATTGATAAGCTTGCAAATTATCCGTACCATCTGTGTTGCTGATGGCTACGTTGTATTTCACAGACGTGTTTGGGTTGACTAGGCTTGCAAAATTTGCCTTTTAGCTAGTTAGTTTTCAGGCAATGAGCTGGTATGTTGTTCACACTGTCTGTTATGTTACGCATACGACACATGGCGTCCATAGTGGCGTCAGGGCTTTTCATAATTTCCACACTTAAGGTTGTGTGTGACTGTTGTTTTCTCTGACATACACTACGAAGCTTCAGGTTTTCTCTCCTGTTAATAGATTGTGGAAATTGGATCAGCAAGAATTATCCTCATGGCTTTGTCCAGGATTACTGCAAGTCTACTCGGCGCAGTGCAGGGGAAAGTTGATTAATTGCTAAGCTTAGTAAACAATTAGAGATCTGTTTAAAAATTGATTTTAAAGCTTAGTAAACAATCAGAGATCTGTTAAAACATTTCATTACTTGTAAAGCTTAGTAAACAATCAGAGATTTAAAAAATAATTATTGTAAAGCTTATTAAACAATGAGAGATCTTTTTAAAAAAAAGCTGATTACTTGTAAAACTTAGTAATCAGTGAGAGATCTGTTAAAAATACTCTCCCATAGTTAGCATTGTTGCCAACGTTTTTTTCTACAAGTGTTGTAGGAGGTTTTAGTGCCTTCCAGCGTGACGTCACCTGCTTACGATGTCATCGTTTATTCCGTCTCCCATGTTCATACTGCTCCTATAATTCATAATTATTAGGATTAATTTGAAAAAGAAAATCGTAGAATTATAGCGATGACATTTGAACTTAAGATCGTGGTCTCCTTACTACATTTGTTGAGGCCACATTCAGTGGTCTTGCCTGTGAAGTGAGGCCACATTCAGTGCTCCTGCCTGTGAAGTGAGGCCACATTCAGTGGTCTTGCCTGTGAAGTGAGGCCACATTCAGTGCTCTTGCGTGTGAAGTGAGGCCACATTCTGTGCTCCTGCCTGTGAAGTGAGGCCACAGTCTGTGCTCCTGCCTGTGAAGTGAGGCCACATCCAGTGCTCCTGCCTGTGAAGTGAGGCAACATTCAGTGCTCCTGCCTGTGAAGTGAGGCCATATTCTGTGCTCCTGCCTGTGCAGGTGTTGAGACTCGCTTGTCCACACTGTAAGAGCGACCACTGTGCTCCTGGTGCTCCCAGATCTAGCTATCGTGTCGAGAAACATTTACAGGTTACGAAATATCATGTGTATCGTAGATGACAGCTTTGTAATCGCTTGTGAGTACTGTGTATAAGCACACTGAAAGAGCGAGATTAAGATCACTTACACACACACACACGGAGGACTCACCGGGACTTCCCTCTCAAATTATTGGTGCAGTTCCGTGGCTCAAGTGTTTTTGAGACCAGATAAGTACAGCTTTTTCCCTTTCCCTTCCCAGATACCGATACTGACCGGTTATGCCGGAATAAGTTTTGTGGGGGGTGTGAGAGAGGCAGCTTCCTGAGGTCAGTGGTAACTGGCGTCGTGCGAGGTGCTGGTGTGGTGATGCACTCGGATTCCGTCTGACTGCAGGATTTGATCCTCCTGTGGCTTTTTTCTCTCACTTATTTCAAGTTTTCTTCCAGCGTCAGTCGTTTTACTGGGTGTCAGTCACTCTTCCCTCCGTGTCAGTCACTCTTCCCTCCGTGTCAGTCACTCTCTCCTCAGTGTCAGTCTCTCTACTTCCTAGCGGGAAGCGACACTTCAGGATGGAGAGAGGGAAGAAAAAAAAGGACAATAGAGAAAGTGGGAGGGAAAATAAGGATGGGAAGGAAGGAAAGAGAGAGAGAAATAAGAGAACATTATAGGCACTTTGATGACAGAATTTTTTTCGGAATAAATTTCAGAGTCGTGTATGAGTGTGTGACGTGCCCCGTGTCTGAGTGTGTGACGTGCCCCGTGTCTGAGTGTGTGACGTGCCCCGTGTCTGAGTGTGTGACGTGCCCCGTGTCTGAGTGTGTGACGTGCCCCGTGTCTGAGTGTGTGACGTGCCCCGTGTCTGAGTGTGTGACGTGCCCCGTGTCTGAGTGTGTGACGTGCCCCGTGTCTGAGTGTGTGACGCCCCGTGTCTGAGTGTGTGACGTGCCCCGTGTCTGAGTGTGTGACGTGCCCCGTGTCTGAGTGTGTGACGTGCCCCGTGTCTGAGTGTGTGTGGTAAGTAGATGGTGGTGGGAAGCAAGTGAAAGTAGTAGTGGTAGGAGGATGGTGTTGATCATCAGGTGATAGTGGTGGTAGGCAGGTGATAGTGGTGGTAGGCAGGTGATAGTGGTGGTAGGCAGATTGTAGTAGTAGTGGTTGATGGTGACTGAAATATTGAGGCTGGTAGAAGATGTATGGTAGCAAGGTGGTGGTGGTAACAAGCCGATGGTGGTGGGTGTAGTAGTGGTGGGTGTAGTAGTGGTGGGTGTAGTAGTGGTGGGTGTAGTAGTGGTGGGTGTAGTAGTGGTGGGTGTAGTAGTGGTGGGTGTAGTAGTGGTGGGTGTAGTAGTGGTGGGTGTAGTAGTGGTGGGTGTAGTAGTGGTGGTGAGTAGTGGTGGGTGTGAGTGGTGGGTGTAGAGTGGTGGGTGTAGAGGGTGTAGAGTGGTGGGTGTAGTAGTGGTGGGTGTAGTAGTGGTGGGTGTAGTAGTGGTGGGTGTAGTAGTGGTGGGTGTAGTAGTGGTGGGTGTAGTAGTGGTGGGTGTAGTAGTGGTGGGTGTAGTAGTGGTGGGTGTAGTAGTGGTGGGTGTAGTAGTGGTGGGTGTAGTAGTGGTGGGTGTAGTAGTGGTGGGTGTAGTAGTGGTGGGTGTAGTAGTGGTGGGTGTAGTAGTGGTGGGTGTAGTAGTGGTGGGTGTAGTAGTGGTGGGTGTAGTAGTGGTGGGTGTAGTAGTGGTGGGTGTAGTAGTGGTGGGTGTAGTAGTGGTGGGTGTAGTAGTGGTGGGTGTAGTAGTGGTGGGTGTAGTAGTGGTGGGTGTAGTAGTGGTGGGTGTAGTAGTGGTGGGTGTAGTAGTGGTGGGTGTAGTAGTGGTGGGGTGTAGTAGTGGTGGGTGTAGTAGTGGTGGGTGTAGTAGTGGTGGGTGTAGTAGTGGTGGGTGTAGTAGTGGTGGGTGTAGTAGTGGTGGGTGTAGTAGTGGGGGTGTAGTAGTGGTGGGTGTAGTAGTGGTGGGTGTAGTAGTGGTGGGTGTAGTAGTGGTGGGTGTAGTAGTGGTGGGTGTAGTAGTGGTGGGTGTAGTAGTGGTGGGTGTAGTAGTGGTGGGTGTAGTAGTGGTGGGTGTAGTAGTGGTGGGTGTAGTAGTGGTGGGTGTAGTAGTGGTGGTGTAGTAGTGGTGGGTGTAGTAGTGGTGGGTGTAGTAGTGGTGGGTGTAGTAGGGTGAGGTGGGTGTAGTAGTGGTGAGTAGGGTGGGTGTAGTAGTGGTGGGTGTAGTAGTGGTGGGTGTAGTAGTGGTGGGGGTAGTAGTGGTGGGTGTAGTAGTGGTGGGTGTAGTAGTGGTGGGTGTAGTAGTGGTGGGTGTAGTAGTGGGTAGGGTGGGTAGTAGTGGTGGGTGTAGTAGTGGTGGGTGTAGTAGTGGTGTGTGTAGTGGGTGAGTAGTGGGTAGTAGTGGTGGGTGAGTAGTGGTGGGTGTAGTAGTGGTGGGTGAGTAGTGGTGGGTGTAGTAGTGGTGGGTGTAGTAGTGGTGGGTGTAGTAGTGGTGGGTGTAGTAGTGGTGGGATGGAAGCTCAAACATCCCTTAGAAATTTAGAGTGTCAACATCAATATCTAGAAATTCAGATGTTCTTCATGATATCTGAACATCATGTTTCACTGGTCGATGTTTCGCCCTCTTCTCCCTTGCTGTGTAAGCCTCAACATTAAATTCCCACTTATTAATAAAATTTAACAAAATGTTACATTATTATTATCACGGAAAAGCGCTAAATCCGTAGGGGGTCAAGCAGCGTCTAGCTTTAATTTAGATATATGTAAGACAATTCCAGCGACACCTGCTCCAGGGACACCTGCTCCAGCGACACCTGCTCCAGCGACACCTGTTCCAGCGACACCTGTTCCAGCGACACCTGTTCCAGCGACACCTGTTCCAGCGACACCTGTTCCAGCGACACCTGTTCCAGCGACACCTGTTCCAGCGACACCTGTTCCAGCGACACCAGCTCCAGCGACATGTGCTCCAGCGACACTTGCCCCACCGACACCTGCCCCACCGACATCTGCTCCAGCGACACCTGCCCCAGCGACACCTGCCCCAGCGACAACTGCTCCAGTGACACCTGCTCCAGCAACACCTGCTCCAGCGACACCTGCCCCAGCAACACCTGCTCCAGCGACACCTACATTTCCTACGCTTCCCAGTTCTAATAAATTCGGGAAAAACACACACACACAGACCAGCTGAGTGGCCTGGCATGATTGAGTTCTTCCTGTCGTCATTCTGAGTTCTGATTTCCGTAATGTTGTGTACACAGGAGCCAGGCAGTCATCAGAGCTCAATTAGCCAGGTCAGGAGGACTCTCTCTCACCCTGGTCAACATTCCACCTTTCTTGTGAGATGCTCAAGAGATTCTCCCAACTCATTCAACTCATACCGACACAGGTGACAACATAGACAACGACACAGGTGACGACATAGGCGACGACACAGGTGACGACATAGGCAAGCAACCGTAGTAATTCTCTTCCGACCCAAGACTACTGTGGATAGTAAAAAAAAATATATAGTCTGAGAGTATGTGGGAGTGCAGGAGAGTTCATACACTCCTGAAAGTCCTGAAAGCGGACTCCTCGGTCCGCTTTCAGGGCTGAATTGTTGTGACTTCCAGTCCCATTACTTTGTGAGAGAATATAAAATGAATGATTGTTAGATCATGGTAACGTATGAACATTGAACACGTGTTTTGTAATTAGTAATTAGTTTTCCTTGCCCAGTAATCAGTCTTTCTTGTCCAGTAATTAGTCTTGCTTGCCCAGTAATTAGTCTTGCTTATCCAGTAATTAGATTTATTGCCCAGTAATTAGTCTTGCCCAGTAATTAGTTTTCCTTGCCCAGTAATTACGACTCTTGAATTACCTGCTTCGAGTCTCGTCTCCTACGTGAGGAGGACCCACCTCTGGCTTCGAGTCGGCCAGTCATTACAGCAGAGCACAAGTGACGCAATGTGTAGCATTTTATTGAAGAGAAGTTTCATCTACAAGAGACTTTACGAGCTATTCACTTGCTTCTCGGTATATTCTCCTGGTGATGTACACGAAACCGTAGATGTATGTGAGGATCTTACAGCTGTAAACAAGGGTAAAGTGGAAGTCACAGGTTGCAGAAGAAACTTTTCTTGGGACAACGTTTCGCTCTGGGTGAAAGTTTGACCACTTGATAAAAGCTCTAGACGTATCGAAACGCTCCTGATTAAAGCTTGTATTGAATGTACGTCTTACCTGCTGAGGTGGTCAGTCCCTCAGCCTGGCCGAGGGACTGACCACCTCAAATCCTATTTCTCCATGGTTGAACGACTGATTACATAATTTCACTACTACATCTGCTGCCTGTATTTGACTGAAGAAGCCTACTGTGTAGGCGAAACGTTTCAACAATAAAGATGCCCAACTGTTGCACATGTGTCTTGATCAACTCATCTATTGATTCATCCACCGGCACTATTGTATGAAGTAATTAGAAAATATTTTTCTCTCTCTTCGACTCTCTGAAGAGGGTGTCCCCGCAGGAAACGAAATTAGCTGGCCAGGTAAAAATAAGGTTTCTGAGTGACGTTGTCCTGCCATCTAAACCAGATCTGCCTCCTTGACTGACTCCAAGACGCTGGGAAAGCTTTGTCAGTGCTGGACAAGCTGACAATGTTTCTGGGATAAGCTGGACACATCAGCATTGAAGTCGATGGCTGAGCTGGACTGACAAATTTAAGATATTTCGGGTTCGTAACTCTGGATTGAAAATTAAGTGCGAGCGCGCACGCACGCGCACACATACCAGGAGCTATGAATCGACCCCTGCAACCACAATTAGGTTAATACACACACGTGGTGGAAGCAAGGGTCCACACCACACAGTTTGAAGAGCAGGTACGATAGGGCACTAGGCTTGGGGAGGTGTGCAAGTGGCAAATTGAGAGGCGGTGCCAGGAGCTGAGACTCCTGTAACCACAAGTGAGTACACACAGCATGATAACACATTGACGAATAATTTACTGTGAGCAACTGACTCCCGGAGAAGCACCGGCCACTATATTGTTAAACAATAACAACCAGCGGAAGGTCTCGCTCAGATGACCAAAAGCTCCAGCTGTATGTTGTCATATGACTAAGACCCGCATCAGAAAACACTTGTCCTGCTTCCTGACGAACCTCTGATATACCTTTTACCTTTGATGAGTTTCGAGAGTCTACTCCCGGAGCCCGGCCATGGGCCAGGCTCATCTGGTGCTAGCCTAGTCAACCAAGGTGTTGCCTGGCTACCTAAAATATCTCTCAATCTACAATACTGAATTATTATTGTAGATAACAAATACTGAATTAGAACTATTTTTCGTCGTTAATGGTGAAGGGAAAAATAACTTGAATTGTTATCTTGGGTTTTTTCTCTGAAAAGGAGAAATTTATCACTAGTTAGCATCGGAAGTTGAGTCTGGCCAGACGTTCTTAATTCTTGGACATATTGCTCAGGCTTTGTGACTGAAGGGTATGTTGATATTGACCAGACTGAAGGGTATGTTGATATTGACCAGACTGAAGGGTATGTTGATATTGACCAGACTGAAGAATATGTTGATACTGACCAGACTGAAGGGTATGTTGATATTGACCAGACTGAAGGGTATGTTGATATTGACCAGACTGAAGGGTATGTTGATATTGACCAGCCTGAAGAATATGTTGATACTGACCAGACTGAAGGGTATGTTGATATTGACCAGACTGAAGGGTATGTTGATATTGACCAGACTGAAGAATATGTTGATATTTTATATTACTGGTCAGGTTGTTTGGTACAGTGGTATTTATTTTATTGACCAAACTGTGGGTTTGAGTAGTGTTTATGTTATTGTCGTTGTGGCTGTAGTGGTTGTATTATTGTCGTTGTGGTTGTAGTGGTTGTATTATTGTTGTGGTTGTAGTGGTTGTATTATTGTTGAGGTTGTAGTTTTAGTGTTGTTGCGGTTGTATTGTTAGTGTTATTGTCGTTATGGTTGTAGTGTTCGGGTTATTGTTGCTGTGGTGTTCGTGTTATCGCAGCGTTCGTGTTATTGTCGTGGTTACTGTAGCGTTCGTGCTATTGTCGTGGTCACTGTAACATTCGTGCTATTGTCGTGGTCACTGTAGCGTTCGTGCTATTGTCGTGGTCACTGTAACATTCGTGCTATTGTCGTGGTCACTGTAGCGTTCGTGCTATTGTCGTGGTCACTGTAACATTCGTGCTATTGTCGTGGTCATTGTAGCGTTCGTGCTATTGTCGTGGTCACTGTAACGTTCGTGCTATTGTCGTGGTCACTGTAACGTTCGTGCTATTGTCGTGGTCATTGCAGCGTTCGTGCTATTGTCGTGGTCACTGTAACGTTCGTGCTATTGTCGTGGTCACTGTAGCGTTCGTGCTACTGTCGTGGCCACTGTAGAGTTCGTGCTACTGTCGTGGTCACTGTAACGTTCGTGCTATTGTCGTGGTCACTGTAACGTTCGTGCTATTGTCGTGGTCACTGTAGCGTTCGTGCTATTGTCGTGGTCACTGTAACGTTCGTGCTATTGTCGTGGTCACTGTAGAGTTCGTGCTACTGTCGTGGTCACTGTAGAGTTCGTGCTACTGTCGTGGTCACTGTAACAATCGTGCTATTGTCGTGGTCACTGTAACGTTCGTGCTATTGTCGTGGTCACTGTAGCGTTCGTGCTATTGTCGTGGTCACTGTAACGTTCGTGCTATTGTCGTGGTCATTGCAGCGTTCGTGCTATTGTCGTGGTCACTGTAACGTTCGTGCTATTGTCGTGGTCACTGTAGAGTTCGTGGTATTGTCGTGGTCACTGTAGAGTTCGTGCTACTGTGTTTGTTTTATTGTTGTAAGGTTAGTGTTGCAGTCGTGACAGTGTGTGTACACCAGCAGCAACTCTCTAACAATATTGTCAACAAACAAGCCAACAGGGTGACTGACTCTCCAAGGGAAAGCCATGCAGCGACTGAGGACTAGGAGGTCATCAGGTTTGATCAGTTCTGTGCATCAAGAGACCTTCGCCAGCATCAAGGGACCCACTCTGAAAGGAGCTGGAGGCAAAGCCACAATGCTACCTGATCCTATCTCACAGAGTTTAATCCTCTCCCTCAACCTCAGTTTCGAATTAGCTTGTGTATGCTGGTGGTGGCTGGCGTTGACTCTCAGTGGTGGCTGGCACTGACTCTCAGTGGTGGCTGGCACTGACTCTCAGTGGCACGGTCTGTGTGTACCACTGTGTATCCTCATGTTGTTATATACGTTTCAACACCAACGTCTGGTGTTGTATTTATTTTCATGTCGATTACTATTTCATGTGTGTCTTGTGATACTGTTTTAATAGGCAGCTTTCTCCTGTGTTAAGCACACACACACACACACACACACACACACACACACACACACACACACACACACACACACACACACACACACACACACACACACGGAGGGGCCGGGTTCAATTCCCGGTGGGGCAGAAACATTTCGAAGTGTTTCCTACACACACATACATACAACAGGCCTAGTGTCTAATTGACATGTGCCTAGGACAAAATGGTAACTAACACACACACAAACACACAGCGGTGTACCGCAGGGGTCAGTCCTAGGACCAGTGTTATTCTTGGTATATGTAAACGACATGACGGATGGGATAGACTCAGAAGTGTCTCTGTTCGCAGATGATGTGAAATTAATGAGGAGAATCACATCGGAAGAGGACCAAGCAGGACTTCAAACAGACCTGGACAAGCTTGACATCTGGTCTAGCAACTGGCTTCTCAAATTTAATCCCACCAAATGCAAAGTCATGAAGATCGGATAAGGGAAAAGAAGACCGCTGACAGAGTACAGGCTAGGCGGACAAAGGCTACAATCCTCGGAAAAGGAGAAAGATCTTGGGGTGAGTATAACGCCAAGCACGTCTCCGGAGGCACATATCAACCAGATAACTGCGGCAGCATATGGGCGACTGGCTAACCTAAGATTTGCGTTCCGTTACCTTAACAAGGACTCGTTTAAGACACTGTACACCGTGTACGTCAGGCCCATACTAGAATATCCAGCACCAGTCTGGAACCCACACCTGGTCAAGCACGTAAAGAAACTAGAGAAAGTGCAAAGGTTTGCGACAAGGTTAGTTCCACAACTCAGGGGTCTGTCCTATGAAGAAAGGTTGAGGGAAATAGGACTAACAACACTGGAGGAAAGAAGGGTCAGAGGAGACATGATAACGACATACAAAATACTGCGGGGAATCGACAAGGTAGACAGGGACAGGATGTTCCAGAGAGGGAACACAGAAACAAGGGGACACAACTGGAAGCTGAAGACTCAGATGAATCAAAGAGATGTTAGGAAGCATTTCTTCAGCCACAGAGTAGTCAGGAAGTGGAATAGTCTAGAGAAAGATATAGTGGAGGCAGGAACCATACATAGTTTTAAGACGAGGTATAATAAAGCTTATGGAGCAGGGAGAGCAGAGACCCAGTAGCGGACAGCGAAGAGACGGGGCCAGGAGCTGAGTCTCGACCCCTGCAACCACAATTAGGTGAGTACACACACACACATAGTATCGCCAGGAACGAATTCGTGCAGAGAAATTCAGTAGCACGAAATATCTCAATAGTGGGGAAGGAGGGGAAGGGTGAAAATCTCCGAAGGAGGGAGAAAAATCACAGACAAAACAGTAATCTCCTCCTAGATAAATCTCTCTTGTGACCAGAGGTGCAGCTCGGCTTCTGACACCCGTCTTCCCTCACCTCCCTACACACACACATTTAGAAACACAGAGTTGCAATAGGGGTTTGACTGATGCTAAATTATGAATGTAAAATATTGCTGTTAATACAATAAGAAGAATATTACAGTAAGAACAATATTACTGTTAATACAATAAGAATATTACAGTAAGAACAATATTACTGTTAATACAATAAGAATATTACAGTAAGAACAATATTACTATTATCACAGAGTAAATGTAAACTGATTAGAGGTATTTTTTTCTGTGAGATATTCAGACAACTCAACAGCTTAGCTAAGCAAGTTAAATAGGCCCTGCCTATTTAACTTGCCATTCTTCTAATTCACCCCCTTTTAGCCTCATAGGCCCTATCGTACCCGCTCTTAAAACAATGTGTGGAGACTGCCTCCACCACTTTCTCACCAAGATCACTCCACTTCCCGACGACTCCGAGGCTGAAAAAATACTTCCTAACATCCCCGTGGCTGTGACTAACCTCCGATAGAATCCCGATTCTCGTCTCTCAAACAGTGTGTGTGTGTGTGTGTGTGTGTGTGTGTGTGTGTGTGTGTGTGTGTGTGTGTGTGTGTGTGTGTGTGTGTGTGTGTGTGTGTGTGTGTGTGTGTGTGTGTGCTGTGTGTGTGTGTGTGTGTGTGTGCGCTCCGTAGAGGGCAAGAAACGAGTCAGCGTTAAAGACGATTAAAAAAAAAGATAAACTGATGAAAGAGCAGCAAGAGAAAACGAAGCATAAAGGAAACAAAGTGGAAGAGAAGGAGGAAGAGGGAGGGAGGCAGCGACGGAGTGGAATGATTGAGAAACCAGAGAGTAAAAATGATGGAGAGGGAACAATGCAGTGAGTGGGGAAGAGGTGAGAGAAGAGGGTCAAGTGAGGGGAGATACGAGGTCAGGTGAGGAGAAAGACAGGATGACGTGAGGGGAGAAACTAGCTCAGGTGAAGAGAGAGAGAGAGAGAGAGAGAGAGAGAGAGAGAGAGAGAGAAGAGAGAGAGAGAGAGAGAGAGAGAGAGAGGGAGAGAGAAAGAGAGAAGAGAGAGAGAGTAGATTAGAGAGAAGGGAAGGGTCGGGGGTAACAAATAACTGAGCTGCTTGTTGTATTTATGGATTTCAAAGAGACACTAATTTGTTGGACCAGCAATGTGATCAGCAATGCAAGTGAGTGGAATATGTGAATTATTTTAACCACTGTAGGGTTTGTAGGGGAAAAGTGAAGTTCAGGTTATAGGAGGGAGACTGAAGAAACAGTAGCAGCAGCAGAAGCAACAGTAGCATCAGCAGCATCAGCAGCATCAGCAGCATCAGCAGCATCAGCAGCATCAACAGCATCAGCAGCAGTAAGGTGGTGTTGACATTTACGGTGAACACCGGGTAAGTCACTCAGCGGTCACAGTCTCAGTGACCCACAATACACAATAGCAACAAAGATAAAACTAACAAACAATAAGAACAACGAACACAATCATCACAAAACACACTATCATATCAAGTTAAAATAACCAGCAGCAATTAAACCTTATATTAAATTATTGAAGTTAAAAAACTTCCCCAAAAGTTCCCCGAGGTAGTAAGGAATGTTATCAGTTCCCCGAGGTCGCAGAGAACGTCTTCAGTTCCCGAGGTCGCAAGGGGTGTTATCAGTTTCCTAGGTCGCAAGGGGTGTTATCAGTCACTGGATGTTTTTCGTCCTTATACAGTACAGACAGTTGCAAAACGAATATATATAATGGGTTAGAAAAAATATGAACGTAAAATGTAATAATTTGGAGAAAATCAGGAGTTGTTACAGTTGCTCTTTGCTGATGACACGGTGCTTTTGAGAGGTTTAAATATGTGCACTAGTTGTCAGAGAAGTGTGGATGAGCGTGTAAAGGTAAACAAAAATCCTAGTGAACACAAAAAGAGCAAGAAGGGGAGATGAAATCTAAGCATAAGGATTGAGAGACTGGATCTCAGTCTGGATACTAAGAACGAGTATGTAGAGAGTTAATACATTGGGATATTCGCGAGTGAAAACGTCAACAGATGGGTGCATGAATGAAGTGAATTATATAATACATGAGGAAAAAAATGCTGCAGAATTCTCGAGTCTATCGAAAGAAAGAATGTGTTGGAGGTTTGAACATTCAGCAGGCATGTGTAAGGTGTGTTAAGATGAAGTGAAGAAGAGTGGCTTTTAGGGGATGTGACCTTTTGTTGAAGTATGAGTTAGGTGATGTCTATGCAGGGATTCAGGAAAACTGTTTAGCCAGGCTTCTGGAGACTAGATACAGTGCCTCCTTCACCCATCCTCCACAACCATCCTCATCCTCCACAACCTTCCCCATCTTCCACAATCTACCTCATCCACCCAACCCTTGGTCATTCTTTCCCACCTGCCCCCTACTTCCCCACCTCCCCCTTAACAACCCTCTACTACATTTATCTCGGCTTTTGGCAGAAACACAATAGGCCATATCAAAATTTGAACGACCAGCGCCACAGATTAAACGTGTATGTAAAACGTTCACTTTTTGTTTACAGTTGTGTTTAATGGTTGTGTTGTGTGAAAGACCGATCATCTGGTGGACATATGAAGTGTTTTGTGCCTTTTTCCATCATCAATAGTCACGCTAGAACCTGGGATAGGAATGTGTGGAGTTGTCCCATGTATATAGAGTTGTGTCAGGTGACTAACCCTTAACTGCTGGATACATGTTAAATATTGTATACATATATGCAGACATACTACATTCAAACATACATGCATATCTATATATATATATATATATATATATATATATATATAGTATGTGTGTATGTGTGTGTGTGTGTGTGTGTGTGTATGTATGTATATGCATACATATATAATGAGACATAACCACAATTTAACAAATACAAGTAAACACACTAGTCACTTTATATTACATTGTCTTGTCAGCTGCAATAATAGTTAAGAGTCACCAAGATGAGGGATAACATCTGACTTGGTTGGAATTTTTGACAACCAGTAATCTCGCTTCTTACATCTTTATTGACAAACCTTTTAATAAGACTTGGGCACGAACTATCGTGTTGAAATTTAACTTTGGAGCTGCACTTAGGCTTAGTTCAACTGTACTTAGCTTTATGTTAAGTATCACACTTGAAAACCAGTTTGCAAATGTCGAAATGTTGTGGTCACAGGCTGGTGCCTAGCAAAATGCAGCATTTGCTTGTATTGCCCCTGTTTAATATCCATTTTGTGTTCATACTCACGCTTACTCAAGACTTTGATTACAAGGCGACACAAACACACTATTTTCACTGTTTTCATAGTATTAAGTTTTTATTACTGATCTGCTGATAGTGTTGTTGTATGTGTTGATAGTGTTGTTGTATGTGTTGATAGTGTTGTTGTATCTGTTGATAATACTTATTATATCTGTCGATATTGTTATATTTGTCACAAAGTCATTCGACTCTTTCAGTTCCTCATTATACAGGAGCATCAAACATTTGCAATAATCTTTAGATGAGAGATCCTGAATTTATTACAAATATTATGTAGCATTAAAATGAGCTTGTGAGATTCAGCAGTGTGGATAAAGATCCCTGGAAGTATTATATACGTTATATATTTCATCTGGTAAATAACTTGGAACACACACACACCATAAGCTCTCAAAAAAAGCCGAGGAAAGTATTTGCTTGTTGAAGACAAGAGAAATAGAGAAAGCGTGTGTGTTATGATGAAGCTATGAGAGCAAGTATGCTTTAAAAATATGTGATAATTCACGTGTCTACAATATTACCTTAGTTCTGGTATTGATGTGGACATTGGACTTAAAATCTCAAGTATATCGGAAAATGCATCGACTCTCTGTTGCGCTCTAGTTGTGAATATTTTTCAGGATTTATCTGAAAAGTTAATGAAATTGAAATTCAAGGTTATGAAAATTGAAAAAGGGCGAAGACTGAACACGAAGGACTGACTCGGGAGTCTAAGTTAGTCTAACATCTTTATTATGCAGCCCAGACCCATCCTGTGGGCGGTAGTCAAAAGATTACAGAGGTACATAATGGGTCCAGGGACTGGGACCCAAAGTTATGATAGCTGAACTAGTTACAAAGGTAATGAACTCCAGGTGGATCTGGTCACAATCATGGCAAGTTACAAAGGTAATGAACAAACTTCACCCAAGGAGAAGGGTCTCAGTTTATTTTTATCTATACAGAGGGGGCCCGCTTATACAGCAGGTTAGGTTCCGGGCTACTGTTGTAAAGCTAAAATCGCTGTAAAGTGAAACATGGCCTTTTTTCACTTTTAAATATATATATAAAAGCCTGATAACATGGTTACACTATTATATATTAAGTGAGCAATAGAGGTTGGCTTTAGAAATGCTTACATGCCTTAAAATATTTTCGTCTTTAGCTTATAGTGACTGGTGAATATCTTTATCGTAGTAAGTCACAATTAAGAATAGGTATAATTGAAAACCGCTGTATCAGTGAAATTCTGTAAAGTGAAGCGCTGTAAAGCGGGGCCCACCTGTACATGCATTAACATTTCCGTCTACCCAGCTGATTAGACCATCAAGGAAGACGAGTGTAATTTGGGTGTGCCACTCACGTCTGAATTTAATGGAAGGACGCTAGTGGTTTAAACTATCCAAGAAGGTAAGACAATTCTGACCTTTAGGCCACACAGAGAATGTCGTCAATATGTCTTATTGAATGTTGATCTGGGAGTATCATTTCTGTGGTAATAATTCAGATTTAACATCTTATATTCCATGGACAAAATGGGCAATACTGGCCATGAAGGATGTCCCATTGCAAAACAATGGGGGGTTTGTCCAGTGTCAGCCATTAACTTTATGGAAAACCTGAAATGCTAGAGAGAGAGAGAGAGTGAGAAAGAGAGAGAGAGAGAGAGAGAGAGAGAGAGAGAGAGAGGAGAGAGAGAGAGAGGAAGGAGGGATGGGGTGAAGGGGAGAGAGGTAAGGGATAGCGAGATCAAAAAAATTCTTAAAACAAATGCCTACTGTTACTCTTAAACAACAACCACAATCCAAACAAAGGTTTTAAAACACCTGAGCACTTTCATGTCTCTCTCTCTCCACACACACACACAGGTGTTCGACACCTTTAAAGGTGTAACAGTACACAAGCACTCAAGACTTCTTTTGTTCTCTGTAGTGACGCGTAGATCAACCATTCACCATCACTCGCGCAATAGCTCTCTCTCTCTCTCTCTCTCTCTCTCCAAGGGGCCCAGGAGCTGTGAAGCGACTCAAACAGGTGAGTACACGTTGCTACCCAGCACTATCATTTGAACGGGGAGCTCTAAACCCGGTTGAGGAGCGGGGGGGAGGGAGGGTCACCCAACGCCTGGGACATGGGAAAACAATTAGGTCTGAAACAAGGTGGTTTGATCCGAAGAAAAAGAAAAGTATCTCCAATAATCCTTTATATCAAGAATATTTTTTGCAGATCAAGGCACCCCCGCCCCCCTTTCAAGGAAATCAAGGAAATCAAGGAAATGAAATATGACCTTAAAGTCTAAATTATAGAAATTATACAGTTTCAGATATTAAATAAAATTGTTTAGAAATTGAAGCTTTTTTTTTCCTCTTCAAGAAAACTGAGAATCAGAAAAAAGAGCTTTTGTTCTGAAGGAAAAAAAATAGTCTCTTGAAAGCTCTTGAAGAAAAGAATAAGATGAGCTCTTGGCCAGAGTGCTGCTCCAAGCAGACGCTCTCTAAGCTCTCTGATGAGCAGCCAGTTGCTTGCCTCAGACCGCAAGCTTACCATTACTGTGTCTCAAGCTGATTATTTCTACTAATGACGACTGCCGCATGCGGCGGCAGTCGTAAGTGTTAGACAGGAAATTATATTTGGCGTACTCTGCGCCTGGCTCTCTCTCTCTCACTCCCTCCCTCTCTCTCCCTCTCTCTCTCTCTCTCTCTCTCTCTCAAATCACCGGACGTGTTTATATAATTCTGTATTATGTAATCGTGTCGAAATTTAAGTAATCGTAATTTATGTAATCTAGCGGCACGAATCTCCTTCTGGGAAATGAATTTCCACTCTTCCTGACGAGAACCGCGAGTATCGTTACTAGTGCCATCAACACGTGCCATCAGCACGTGCCATCAACGCGTGCCATCAACACGTGCCATCAAAACGTGCCATCAACACGTGCCATCAACACGTGCCATCAACGCGTCCCATCATCAACGCAGAAGAACCGAAGTTATTAACTTAATCGTTATTCGATTTGTCACGATTAAGCGCTAAACCCGTAGGAATTCGCACAGTGCCATTCACCACTCATCCAACACCCTTCCTTCACAGCAAGCTGCTGGTGGCACCCGCAGTCCTAGCCACCTAGCGCCCCAGTGTTGTTGCTGGGAATCACGGTGCCACTGGCACCATTAGTTTTCATATATCATATTTTCGTTCTCCGAGACAACAACAGTTGCAGTGAGCAGTCAACATCCATTTGTTGGCACGATGAGGGTCGTGCCCTGGCGGCTTGTGTGTGTTCCATGATGGAAGGTTATCATGTCCTGTTTATTCTCTCTCTCTCACCCTCTCTCTCCTCTCTTTCTCTCTCTTTCTCTCTCTCTCTCTCTCTCTCTCTCTCTCTCTCTCTCCCTCTCTTTCTCTCTCTCTCTCTCTCTCCCTCTCTTTCTCTCTCTCTCTCTCTCTCTCACCCTCTTGCGTGCTACTAGCTCCACCTAGCAGACTCACCAGTATCCTAGCCCCACCTAGCGGACTCAGGAACCAACGCTCAACATTATATATGCATAGAACACATCACTATTCATTAGGTTCAACTGAACCCTGACCCCCCAAAAAAAAACCATTTACTCAGCTGGAATAATTTCAGCGTTTGACTCAGCGACGTCACCTCAACAACAGAGGATGGGAACTAAAGCTCAGGCGAAATAACAAAGTCTATGATAATTAGGTTTTGTCCACTACCGCGGGTGAATTTACACACATCGATAATTAATAAAAAAATATATGTATTAAAAAAAGAGGCTAATAACATTGGCTGCTGAACAAACAAGTAAATATTTACGCTGTGGCTTTTTTGACTAAAACATTATCTGAATGTTCTTTTATTTGGCAAAATGTTTAATGAATAACAGTCACAGTAAAATGAATATATATATATATATATATATATATATATATATATATATCAGGCTGGTTGGAGGGGTGGCAGGTTGGTTGGAGGGGTGGCAGGTTGGTTGGAGAGGGTGGCAGGTTGGCTGGAGAGGGTGGCAGGTTGGTTGGAGGGGTGGCAGGTTGGTTGGAGGGGTGGCAGGTTGGTTGGAGAGGGTGGCAGGTTGGTTGGAGAGGGTGACAGGTTGGTTGGAGAGGGTGACAGGTTGGTTGGAGAGGGTGACAGGTTGGTTGGAGGGGTGGCAGGTTGGTTGGAGGGGTGGCAGGTTGGTTGGAGGGGTGGCAGGTTGGTTGGAGAGGGTGGCAGGTTGGTTGGAGAGGGTGACAGGTTGGTTGGAGAGGGTGACAGGTTGGTTGGAGAGGGTGACAGGTTGGTTGGAGGGGTGGCAGGTTGGTTGGAGAGGGTGACAGGCTGGGAGGATGGGGTGGCAGTCAGCCTGAAGCTGTGGCAGACAGCAAGGCAGGAAGACCTTAGGGGTGGTAATGGACGTGTTATCACGTAGAAACGACAACCTTATCACCTTCCCTCGCCAGGGCCCGGCTGCTGCAGACACCCAATTTACAAATGGTCCTGGAAGCACCTTTGTTTTCGATTCTCTTCACCTTTGCAGGAGACAGTTTTAAACTCCACCTCTGAGGAACGTCTCACCAGCTCTCCCTCTGCTATTTTCCTCAGAAAATTCCAACTTTGGAACTGGCTCCAAGAACCAAGTAAATTTTCTATTTTTTTTTTAGCAAGCGTCATAGGAATTTTGTCTTAAAAGCTCCTGGATGTTATTGGCTCCTGGATGTGGAACAGCCTCGGGGTTCCTGGATAAATCTATGAGCAGTTGAAGCCTTAAAGCTGCAGAATAAAGTAATTTCTTGAATTCTCTTTGACTAAAGACCCTCGCTAATTACTTTGGAGCAGAGTGGCACCACCCTGAAAATTACTCTCGGGTTTAGGTCAATTGCCTCTGGCTCAAAAAACTTATTGACGGGAAATCTTGACGGAAGGACACCTGGCCATGAGCTGCTCAATACCGAGTCAAGCTCACGGTAAGTCTCCAGAACGACAGGCTCTCACAGTGTCTTACCTGATTAACTAACTTTATCTTACCTTCTGATCTCTCATAATATGGATGGAGGAGCAAGTATTTTTCATTGTTAATTAAGCACAAAATAAAGGAGAGCTGCTTATTTTATTGGATGTAATACTTTCCTAGAAAAATTTACATTTCTAGTAAAGATTTTGGTTTATTATTTATTATATAGCAACGCTCTGCTTGCCGATTAAGAACATAAAAACATAAGAAAGAAGGAACACTGCAGCAGGCGTACTGGCCCATGCGAGGCAGGTCCAATGCCCTAACCTAGTCAGGTCAGGTCACATTCACTTAACGAAGGAGCACGGCATCTCTGACCTAGTAGCACAAACTAGTCAGGTCCAACTCACACCCACCCACACCCACTCATGTATTTATATAACCTATTTTTAAAACTACACAAGGTCTTAGTTTCAATGACGGTACTTGGGAGTTTGTTCCACTCATCCACAACTCTATTACCAAACCAGTGCTTTCCTATATCCTTCCTGAATCTAATTTTTCCAGCTTAAAGCCATTGCTGCGAGTCCTGTCTAGGCAAGATATTTTTAGCACGCTATTTACATCCCCTTTATTCATTCCTGTTTTCCATTTATACACCTCAATCATATCCTCCCCTAATTTTACGCCTTTCTAGTGTGCGCAAATTCAGGGCCCTCAGTCTATCCTCATAGGGAAGATTTCTGATACATGGGATCAACTTTGTCATCCTCTTCTGTACGTTTTCCAGAGCATTTATATCCATTCTGTAATACGGTGACCAGAACTGTGCAGCATAATTTAAATGAGGCCTAACCAAAGATATATAGAGTTGAACAACCTGAGGACTTCTATTATTTATACTTCTTGATATGAAGCCAAGGATTCTGTTAGCTTTATTGCGAACACTTTTGC